>BJCM01268351.1:0-11176 GCA_018326385.1 Flaveria bidentis
GGGGGTGGGGCTAGGGTTTGGGATGTTTTGTTTAATTTAATTTGTATATTTACCATTTAAACCCTTGTAATTTGTATTTTATAAAACCTAAGCTTTTAAACTCTTTGTAAAGTATTTTTAACTTAATAATATAAAGATATAAACTAGTGATAATCATTATATATTTTATCTTTATAAAAACACAAGACATACGAATTAATAGGCACGTTTCCACGTTACGCGATTAATTTTCACAAAAAACATGTAAAACATGCAAACACATAAACATAATATCATAATCACATTATCAGTTAGATTATCATTAATTTAACATTGTTAATTATTACTAGGTCACCAACGTTAAACGACAACTAGTGTGTGCTTACGACACGTGTATGCAAGACTCAACGGAACTAAAGGAGTTTGGTAACGGAAATTTACCAGATGTCACATATATTCTCTACAATGGTTCAGTCGTGCAACTGAATCATGCCACTGAGTCATACGCACGACTGAAGGTTCAGTTGTGCGACAAAGTCAATCTTATGTCTCAATCATATGACTGATCCAGTCTCCTGGTTCAGTCGTATGACTGGTAAATAAACATGATGTATTCATGTGTATGGTCCATTAACATGAATACTCACCCGACTAGGTTGAACACATTTCTCAATCATTATTGACTAAGAACTATGTACAATAACTTCAAACTTATATAATAAGTTCATACATAAGAATTATACTTGACATAATAATAATATGAAATATTAAACATTATAAACATCAACCAAATATTATAGTTTATTGAACTAATTCATTACATATGTGTAAGATATGAAAGACTTTTACATTTAAGCTCATAAACTAAGAACAACATGTATCTATATTTTTATATGCGTTTTGAGTTGTTCTACTTTTTGACGTAAATTTTGTTTTGAAACGAGTCGAATCAAATATAATATATTTTTATTCGATTGGTATAAATTTGAGTTACTCAAATGTAGTTCGGAAACGAGTCGTTGTGATTATAGTCTATATATTTCGACTTAAATTTTATTTGGAAACGAGATGTGTTAAATATAATACGTTTTTATTCGACAATAAAATTATACTAATTCTATGTTTCACTGCAAACTTAATTCGGAAACGATTCAAATCGATTATAGTCCAACTTTATTACCTTGCGTACAACGGCCCGCGACAACACGCGGCGGGTAGTAAAACTAGTTCTAAACATAACCAAGTTATCTTTCCCCTCGAAAAGAATAATAATAAAAGTAGGACATTTGTCCTTGAAAATCAAGCTACCGGTTGACCGAGAGGCGGCGCCACCAGTTCCACCGCCGCGAAACGAGATCCCTAGTTTCTTTTATAACTTATAATCTAATTATCACAAGCTTGTGTGGTTATGTATGAAGCTTGTGTGTTTATGTATGAAGCTTGTGTGTTCATATGAGCTTAGAGAATGTGTATATCGGTTTTTGTATGGCAATCTCATCCCCTCTACCCGTTTCTTCTGCTGCTGAATCGGGATGAATATCTTGATCGGTGAGTCCAGCTTAAGCAATTTTATTGGCATTTCAATCCTTAAGATGTTGATTTGTATTGTATGTTAGGCCAACGGAGGCGTTGAAGTGGTGGGAAGGGGGGACGATATTGGGTGGCCGAGACGTGACTGCCGGAGGAACGTGGTTAGCAGCTAGCAGACAAGGAAGAGTTGCATTCCTTACCAATGTTCGTGAACTTAACTCAATATCTGCTGCCAAGAGTAGGGGCCATCTCCCCCTTCGTTTTCTGCAGGTATTCCATTCAATTCGATTCAATGTCATTTGTTGTTATATGATCCAATCTTTATGCTGATATTGATATGGGTTTGGTCATTTTGATGGCTAGAGCAACAAAAACCCTATGGAGTTTGCAGAAGAAATTGCAAATGAAGCTGATCAATACAACGGCTTTAATTTACTGATTGCTGATATTTTGTCCATGAATATGGTGTATGTAACTAATAGACTGAAAGGACAAAACTGCTACATCACTTCAGTTCCACCTGGTGTCCATGTGCTATCAAATGCAAGTCTTGACACTCCTTGGCCTAAGGTCACCAAATTCGGTCCTTTCTAGTTTATTTTTTCTTTTTTTTCGTTCCATCGCCTATCAGAGTATGAGCAATCACGCTTTTTAAAGTACAATCTCTAATGTTTTTATAGTGCCCTTTTGTTCATAAATGTGTTTATGTATTATACACGCAGGCTCAAAGATTGGAGCATGGTTTTAGAGATCTTTTGGATGAATACGGTGCAGCGAATATTCCCATTAGTGAGATGGTTGATAAGCTGATGGGAAACACCGTTAAAGATGATATCAGCATGCTTCCTCATATCTACAGTCCAGAATTTGAATACCAATTGAGTTCTATTTTTGTTAACAAAGCATCCACTGAGGTAAAAAATGTATTCGGCCACCTTTGGTTATCTTTTAATAATCTATATGATATTTGATCCTGAATATTAGTATTATGTAGAGACCTTATGGTACACGAAGCACATCTGCGTTGGCTGCAAAAGTAAACGGTGAAGTATTCTTCTATGAAAAACATCTGGAAAATGATTTGTGGAAAGAGCACACCGAAACTTATATGATTGAGAAAAATGACAAGTGAGTGAATTATTATGTCTTAATACAATATATATTTTCCTGTGGGTTGCTTCTCCTGGAATTATATGAATAATAATGTACAGCTTTCATGAATAATCTCTGTTCTTCACGTTGACATATAACGTATTTTTATTATTCCATTTGTAAAACTTTTAAATTTCGACCTACATGTACAATTACTTTTAGCTGTATAAGCAAAATCAGCTCAATGTAAGTAAATGAGATGAGACTGACATGACAGAGCCTTCTGCATGTAGTTAAGTACTCATGACTGATGACACAAAATAGCAACTGAGTTTCACAATATCTCCAATAATTACAAGTTATTTTATATGCAAAAATCAGCATTTGATCCCGGATATAAAAAATCAAGACGATGTTCACTTTCTGGGCATGAAGTTAGTAGCATAGGCCCAAGCGTTATTACTCACCAGGTCTGCAAGGTGATCAGCAAGGTTCTCCAATGGACCCTTTCCTGTTACAATGGCTTGTATAAAGAACCCTAACATGGAAACCATAGCTAGTAGTGGGTCAAAGCTTCCTCTAGGGTAAAGTGGGTCCACCACCTCACCAAGCGGCCCACCAGCAACTCTGTAGCCCTCAACTGCACCCATCAAGATTACTTGTGTAGCCCAAATAGCTAAAATGCTTTGTGCATAGACCAAACTTGGGTTGCCCAAGTAGTCAAGTCCTCCCTCACTAAAGATCTGTGCTCCAGCCTTGAACCGTACTGCTTCACCGAACTTGACACCATTGCGGGCCAAGAGCTCAGGGAAGACACCCAAGAGCTCCAAGCATGGCCCATCTGCAGTGAATGACTTCAAGCTCGCGGTTCTTAGCAAAGGTTTCAGGGTCAGCAGATAGACCAGCGGTGTCCCAGCCATAGTCACCGGGGAACTCACCAGTGAGGTATGATGGAGACTCACCGGAGAAGGGACCTAGGTACTTGACCCTGTCTAGACCATACCCCTGTTGTCAATAGTGGCTATAGCGACCGCTATAGTGCGCTATGTAGCGTTGCGCCAATGGGTCACTATTGGTAAATAGCGACTACATAGCGGTATTTTTTTTTTTATTTTTTTTTATTTTTATTATTTTTATTTTTATTTATTTTTTATTTGGTAAATATGAGATTTAGATGATTGGTAATCAAGTATTTTAGCTATTTTGGGGGTCTTTGTTTAGATTTCCTACTACTTTATACCTAAACATGCTTATCTATTGAATGTAAAACAATCTTACATATTATTCTACTTAATCGCTAAACACGAAATAGCGGTTGCTATTTTGCCGCTATTCGCTACGTAGTATATAGGTGACTTGTCGCTATTTACCGCTATTCGCTATTGACAACTATGGACCATACCAGGGGCTGCTGGAGGATGCAGCTTTTGTGGCAGTTTTCCTCATGGAAACCTTTCCGTTGCCTGAAACCCCAAATGCAAATGGAACAGGTTTCACCGCCTGTCCAACTAAGGACGAGGAGAGAGCCATTGTTGAAGCAGCCATGGGATTACTCCATTTTGCAGAGTAGAATTGGATGCTATTAGCTCTGTTGGTTGCTTGAGTGTCTTTGATGGGAGAAGAAGTATATACACAAGTTTAGGGATAACAGATAGTTTGATCTGTTGTCATATTTTTTTCTCAGCGGCTGACAATATTTTTATGGGTCAATGTCTGAAATCCATGTGGCATGTACAGGTGGAAAGTGTGTCAAAAATCTAGAAACAATAAGATAATGACACCTGCCATTTCATCTCATCTGATCTTGTACATGGATTCAATTACGAGAAACAAGAATGGTAAGTGCATGAGGCCAAGTGTTGTGGGGTTTAAGGTGTTTGCAACCATACATGTAGAGCAGATAAAGATTTGTGAACTTTTGCTACTTGGATGAGGGAAGATGTCTTTTCGTACGTATAATAAGAAAGTGTGCAACTTAAAAATTCTATCAGTACTCAATTAGGACAACAAATAATCCCAAACATACATGTAACTGTCACCGAATCTAATGACAGGAACGTGAATTAGAACTTGAAATATCTTGAAAGATCAACCACTATCCGTTTACAAGTTGAGGTTGCAATTTGAACCTAAATTTGCAGCAAACAATTGACATGAAACTGACTGTTAGCTCGAATCAAAGGGGAGCGTGCAATTTGAATCCAAATTTGCAGCAAACAATTAGATGGTATACGTTATCTATGAGTTGATGTGGCCATTTGGTTTGAATTTAAATATTTTTACTTCATGCAACTTCTCTAAGCGGCCCTCAAAAAGCTAGTGAAGCTTGGTTTGCCTTTGATTGTCAATTATGGATGCGAAAGCGCACTAGATATATTACTTTTGGAGGGGATTTGCACTTAAATGTCTAAATTACTGAAGCTATATTACTTTTGGAGGGGAATTTGCACTTAAATGTCTAAATTATTGAAGCTCCTTATCAATGTAGAATATGTTTGATCGAATCCTCGAGTTCATGCTATTTACTATAAAAATAAAAATAAAAAAAAGTTGGGCAAAATCAAACGGTAGCCCAAGAAGATAAAATTTTGGTCTAACAAATCTTGGCACAATGACTTCTCCCCTAATCAAATTCTATGCATGAATATCTATGCGCTTCATACATGTTCATAAATTTTTTTGGTTAGGTGTTGAATAGGCTCAATTGAGCATCAGTTCAAATTCTTTGCTACTTAAAAGTGAAGCATAATGATCATATCACTGTTGTCTGTTGGTGTGTTCAAACACTGGTAGAGCTTTATTGTACCATTTTGGTGGAGGTTGATATTTCAACCCATTTTCTTATGTTTTCTTAGTGATATGTCAACTTATTAAAGTTTTGTTCAAGTGAGCTTGTCAAATGTGTTGAAAGTCAACAGAAGTGTAAATTTAAATGTTTACAGCCTTCTAAATGGCTTTGTATTGAAATGTTATATTACTGTTACAATAAAACATGTTTGGCAATCATATTTATTTAATCCAGTACCTTTTTTATTAAAAGTAGGTGATAATTATCGGGTTTACCCAACCTGACCTGTTTATACCCTACTTAAAATATCTCATTTCAACAACTATTTTGATTTATTACCCAACCTACCAATCAAGCAACCTCAATGCGTCGGCATTGAAACGAGAATAAGAGTTATTACCTATCATCCGCATTCACTGGCCATGGGGTTAAATCTTGCGCAGGCACAAAATTAGAATGAGTAACTAAAATTAGAATTCTAGTACATTTGAGCTTGATCTACTAGCATAACAGTAGCCAAATCTTTTGTATAGAGTATAATAGAACATATAGCTCACAGGAAGAGGTAAAGTTAGCAATTCTCAAACTCAACAGTTATATATTCCAGTAATTCGCAAACTATATTATTACATTATGATTCATTTTCACTTTCCAGGAACAAAGTTTGTGGCATAAGCCCAAGCGTTGTTGCTGACAGGGTCAGCAAGATGGTCAGCAAGGTTTTCCAATGGACCCTTCCCGGTCACAATAGCTTGCACAAAGAACCCAAACATTGAAAACATAGCCAATCTACCATTCTTTATCTCTTTGACCTTCAATTCAGCAAAAGCTTCAGGGTCATCAGCAAGTCCCAATGGGTCAAAGCTTCCACCAGGGTAGAGTGGGTCCTCCACTTCACCAAGTGGCCCACCAGCAACTCTGTAGCCCTCAACCGCTCCCATCAAGATTACTTGTGTAGCCCAAATGGCCAAAATGCTCTGTGCATGGACCAAACTCGGGTTACCCAAGTAGTCAAGTCCTCCCTCACTAAAGATCTGTGCTCCAGCCTTGAACCATACTGCTTCACCGAACTTGACTCCATTGCGGGCTAAGAGCTCAGGGAAGACGCACCCAAGAGCTCCAAGCATAGCCCATCTGCAGTGGATGACTTCAAGCTCACGGTTCTTAGCAAAGGTTTCGGGGTCAGCAGATAGACCAGCGGTGTCCCAACCATAGTCACCAGGAAACTCACCAGTGAGGTATGATGGAGACTCACCGGAGAAGGGACCTAGGTATTTGACCCTGTCTGGACCATACCATGGGCTGCTAGATGGTGCAGCTTTTGTGGCAGTTTTCCTCATTGAAACCATTCCATTGCCCAAAATCTTGGATGCAAATGGAACAGGTTTCACCGCCCGTCCGACAAAGGATGAGGAAAGTGCCATTGTTGAAGCAGCCATGGGATTTTTCTTTTGTTTTCAGAGTAGAGTTAGAGGCTGTCAATTGTGTTGGTTGCTTGAGTGTCTGGAATGGAGATGTATATATATACTAGTTAAAGGGCAATAGATAGTCTGATCGGTTGTAATATTTTTCTGTTCTTAGTGGTTGAGAATATTTTTATGGGTCCATGTCCGAAGTGCAGGTGGCGTGTACAGATGGAGAGCATCCTAAAAATCTCGTGAGATACTTGGGTGTGCGAAGAGCCAATTAGATGCTGACACCTGCCATTTCATCTCATCTCATCTTGCACATGTCTTCAATTACAAGTGACAAAAATGATAAGTGCATGAGGCCAAGAGTAGTGGGGTTTAAACTGTTTGCAACCATGCGTGTAGAGCCGATAAAGGTTTGAAGAGTTTAGTATGAATTCAAGACCTAAATAAAAAAAAGTCTTCAACTTAAACGATTCTATCAGTATCATAACTCAATTAGGACGACAACGAACCTCAAACAGACATTTGCTGGCACCTCATCTGATCACAAGAACCTGAAAAGTTAGAATCTTGAATCGTCTTGAAAAGTCCAATAACAGAAATCTAAGAAACATAACCACTTGACATAAAAGCAACTGTCTTAGCTGGAATCAAAGGGAAATGTGCTGGCTATTCAAATGAATATTACCAAGACTCGTTAGCAGAAAAGTTAGATTAGTATACGTCAACTATGGGTTGATGTAGCCATTTGTTTTGACTTTAAATTTGTAAACTCAATACTGCATCTCTGCATGACTGCATGCATGCATCCCGTAGGCTTTGTGCATTGTTCCCATTGTTCAATTAAAAGTCTTGGTTAGCTGATCTATAGGCTCCACTGTACATCAGTTCACATTCCTGCTTAATCTTAATGATTATATCACTCTTGGTTGATGGACGTTGATACTTTAACCCATTTACTTGTGTTATCTTTTTATAGTACTAGGTCCATTTATTAATAAAAAATAAAAAAAAGGTAATGGTGGATAGATTAAATTGGTTGAAAGTCGATAGAAATGTAAATTTTAATGTATACAGCCTTCTAATCGCTTTTTATAGAAAAGTTACATTGTTATTACAATAAAATAGGTTTAACTCAACAACTATAATATAAAAGGTACATGATTAATGTTGGGTTTACCCAAGCTGACCCGTTTCTACCCTACTAAAAATATCACATTTTAACCGTAACTATATTGGTCCTTTAACCAAACTGTCAATTTTACAAGCTTAGTTCATTCACTTTAGCATGAGAACGAGAGTTATTATTTAAAATCTAGCTTTCACTGAGCATGGGGTTCAATCTATAGCACCTAAGCAGGCACAAGATTAGAACAAGTAATTAACAATAGAATCATTGCATTTGAGTTTGGTCTAGTATGATAATAGCAAACTCTTTTATATTGTGTATAAGAAGAGTACATATAGCTCACAGGAAAAGTTTAAAATGACACCCAAGGCAATATATTCAAATTTCTAACAGTTATATATTTTCAATAATTTCGTTCAAAAAATATATATTTCCAATAATTCACAAATTATATTAATTACATTATGATTCATTTTCACTTTCCAGGAACAAAGTTTGTGGCATAAGCCCAAGCGTTGTTGCTGACAGGATCGGCAAGATGGTCAGCAAGGTTTTCCAATGGACCCTTCCCGGTCACAATAGCTTGCACGAAGAATCCAAACATAGAAAACATGGCTAGTCTTCCATTCTTTATCTCTTTGACCTTCAACTCAGCAAAAGCCTCAGGGTCATCAGCAAGTCCCAACGGGTCAAAGCTTCCCCCGGGGTAAAGCGGGTCAACCACTTCACCCAGTGGCCCACCGGCAACTCTATAGCCCTCAATTGCACCCATCAAGATTACTTGTGTAGCCCAAATAGCTAAAATGCTTTGTGCATGGATCAAACTCGGGTTACCCAAGTAGTCAAGTCCTCCTTCACTAAAGATTTGTGCTCCAGCCTTGAACCATACTGCCTCACCGAACTTGACACCATTGCGGGCTAAGAGCTCAGGGAAGACGCACCCAAGAGCTCCAAGCATGGCCCATCTGCAGTGGATGACTTCAAGCTCACGGTTCTTAGCAAAGGTTTCAGGGTCAGCAGATAGACCAGCGGTGTCCCAGCCATAGTCACCAGGGAACTCACCAGTGAGGTATGATGGAGACTCACCGGAGAAGGGACCTAGGTACTTGACCCTGTCTGGACCATACCATGGGCTGCTGGAGGATGCAGCTTTTGTGGCTGTTTTCCTCATTGACACCCTTCCATTGCCAGAAACTGCGGATGCGAATGGATCTGGTTTCACCGCCTGTCCGACAAAAGGTGAAGAGAGAGCCATTGTTGAAGCAGCCATGAGATTTCTATATTTTCAGGAAAGAATTAAAGGAAGGTTGGTTGAGTGAGTTTGTTGGATGGGAGAATTGCAGAGGATGTATATATACAAGTTAAAGAGTGTGATCACTTATGATATTTGTCTTTGCTTCTATTGGTTTACAATATATTGTGGGTCCAGATGTCAAGGTGGCATGTAAAGGGGGAGAGTATGTTAACAAACATTTGCAGAAATACAATGGTAGCCAATGAGAGGCTAACTACATATATCACTAAATCTCATCCAAATTATTTGTGAAAGACAGGAATATTGCTAAATGCCAATGAACCAGTATTTGTGGGGTTTAAACACTATGTGGAAAAACTTTGTTGGTGTTCTATGTTTATCTTTTTAAGATAAGTATAAATAAAAATTAATAAAGATTTGAAAATCCGATGTGTAATAACCATAAATTGAAACCTAAAGTAGATCAAATGTGCAGATTAATAATTATGACTTAGCTGCTAATGATTAGATGGAACAATTTTTGAGGTTTAAATATAATTAAGTTGATGAAAATATTAAGTGCTGTTTGACAATTTTTGAATGATTAAGTGTTGAACCAATAAAAGGTCTGAATCATTAAGTGCTGAATCATTAAGAGGTCTGAACCATTAAGAGCTAGTATATAATTTAACTATTCAAAGACAAATGTCTGATCAATTTAGATAATATGTCTTAACCATTCAACATTAGACCTCTTAACCATTCAGCATCAGTATGATGCTTGACCATTCAGAGGTAAATATTTTAACCATTCAGACATGTGCTCGCGAAACAAACAGTCTGAATCATTAAGTACTGAACCATTCAGACATCTGAACCATTAAGAGGCTACCAAACAACCCCTAAGTCTGGATAAAAACATGAGTAAGTTACTATTTGAGTCCAACACACTCACGACAAGGTGTGTGTGGTTGTTGCTTCTACGGAAAGGTAGAGGTTGTGGACTAATAGCGGCCACAACTTATTTCTACTGCTTATTTATGTTTTGTCTCTTTTGTAGGGTTTTAGTTCTTTCTTTAGTTTGCTTTAATATTTTATTTGATTACCGATGGGCTGGCTTTGAGTCAATGCTCATCCGAGCGATGTGAAATTCGTTAATTTTTCGTTACCAAAACTCTGTTAGTTCTGTTGAGTTTTGAATACACGTCATGTAAGCACACACTAGTTATGCTTGAACATTGGTGACTTTTCATAACTAAAATTTATTCAACTAATATTAACTTGATTAACAATTATGATGATTACTATGCGATTATGTAAGTCAAAGTGTATGTTTCTTTATGAATTATGTCTCAGCTTATTGTTATGTGAATTATATAAGAACCATGAGAGATGATTATAATTTGATTAACATTTTAGTAGTTGGTTTATTAGTCTTAAAAGTTAAGAAATAAAAATAATTAAAAAATATTAAAAAGAAAGTTCTACAATTTATAAAAAATGGGGTTAAATGGGAAAAATGGTTCCATCTATAAATAAAAAAAAAACACTAATTCCTCCCAAATTGACCAAAGCCTCCCCACCCTCCCCTCCTTTGCAAATTCGGCCACATACTCACATCATGCTCACTTTTTCTCAATTCGATTAATACTACGTGCTAGCAAGTTCATTTAGTTATCTACAATGCGTATTAGGTACATAATTCTAACCGTTTATAATTGTTTTTCATACAATTGGTTTATGAACAAATCCTAGTTCAATCTTGCAATGTGTAAGGATCTAAGATCTAGTTTGATCAATTAGGTTATGATTTGCAGCGGAATAGTACTAGAATTAGACGAAATTTAAGCAAGAATAAGATGAATATTCAATCAAGCAGTGACGGTTATAGAGAGAGAAAGTTTTCTGCAAAAGATAATGTTTTCATTCATTCATAAGCTTCGACATGTACAAATTAGGTCAACATTCCTTTTATAGAGGAATGTGACGTCAGCAGATGTCACCTGATAGTG
>BJCM01268353.1:0-16621 GCA_018326385.1 Flaveria bidentis
TCCACGTTACGCGATAAACTTTCTTAATTAATATTTAAAACATATAAACACATAAACATAACATCATAATCACATTAACAACTTGATTATCACCCATTTAACATGATTAATTATTATTACGTCACCAACGTTAAACGACAACTAGTGTGTGCTCACGACACGTGTATGCAAAACTTAGCGGAACTAACGGAGTTGGATAACGGAAAATTACCGGATATCACAGGAACCAATGAAATTGTTTCACCATACTCTTATATGTCTATGAAATAGCTAAGATGTGGTACTGCTGAGCAAGAGGTTCCAACTACTGGCCCACTACCCAATGAGCAGAATAATGATGCAATAATGATGACCATCATAGAGAAGGATAAGGTAGAAAACCTCATCCACACCACTGATGACCAACCTTTAACCACCAAATCCAAAAGAAACAAAATCAAAGAAGCAAGGAAAATTGCTAAGAAGGTGGCTAAATTAAAGTTGAAATAAACGCAAAGCAAAAGGATGTATGCAACTCAACCGGATTCCAAGTGGTTGGAAGTTTTGATCCAGGAAAGAAGTGTAGTACCAACACTTCTATCCATCTGAACGATCAGAACCCAAAGAGGAAGGTTTTTTAGAAGAAAAGAAGTGTTAGAAACAACAATTCTCATACCTCTCAAGAATAACAATGAGTGCAGTACTTGTGGTATGCACAACCATATGGCTAAAGATTGTTACTACAATCAAGATAGCACACATTCTGAAAATAATGTTAAGAAGGAAGGAGTCAAGGAGGGTTTCACATTTGGACCTTACCACATGGTTCAAGTGTTAAGATAAGGATAGCTTGTTTTCGAAGCCAAGTTGCTTTCGTAGGAAACTCATTCTTTCAAAAGAAAAATAGTTTTGGAAGACAAGGCAAGGCATAAACATAGAAGCAAAAAGAAACTTTCCAAGAAGAAGACTGCTTCGGATGAAAAGGTGGTGACAATTCTTTCGTTAAGAAAGAAGCCTCGGAAGCAAGTCATGCTGCTCAAGCCTCAACGGCTCATCTACACTGATCAACCAAAGGATGGAATGGAAGATTAAAGAAGATGTTGCAACCCAAACCTCTTCTTCATAAACCAACAAGGTTTGGGTTTCCAATAGTAATTGAACCACCATGCATATATTTTAGTTCAATTATCCCATCTACATTGGAAGAGCCCAAGACCAACAAGGCTTGAGTTTCCAATTGTAAATGATCCTTTCATCTAATATGCAATGACATCCACATGGAAAAAATAGAAACATATGTATTGTGGATAATAGATGCTCCAAGAACATGACATGGAATAGATCTCTCCTTCAAAAATGATCTTGTTCAATTTGGAGGTTAAGCTGGAGGATACATTTCTGGTAAAGGTAGTGTGTCCAATGTTATGTTAATTATTGACAAACTAAACTTTGTCAAACAACTTGAACACAATCTTTTAAGTATTTCTCAATTTTGGGATCAAAAGCACCAAATGCTTTTCACAAAACATGAGTGCATTATTCTCAAACCCGGGATGACAATTTCTCATGAATTAGTGCTTCTTAGATTTCCCAGGAGAGGGAATATGTACAAGCTGGACATGAACGATGCTTCCCCACTAGGTGAAGTATCATGCTTTCTTTTCAAAGCTAATGGTGATGAGTCGATTCTGTGATATAAAAGAATATGTCATGTTAATTTTAAAACCATGAACAAATTGGTTAAAAATAACTTGTTACATGGTGTGCCTAAAATGAATTTTTTCTACAAAGATAATTGTGTTGCTTGTCTGAAAAGGAAGCAACACAAGGCATCTTTTAAATCCAAAGAGATAAATTCTATCACCACTTCATTACACTTATTACACATGGATCTATTTGGTCCCACAAGTATAATGAGCATTGGAGGAAAATCATACTTGCTAAGTACAAAAGATCAAATTACTAAAACTTTAAAATCTTTTATTCTTAAAATAGAAAATTAAATTGATCACGTGGTAAAAATCATTAGAAGTGATCAAGGGACTGAGTTTAAGAATACTTATTTTGTAACTCAAAAAGGATTGCCAGACAATATAATGCTCCTAGAACCCCCTCAACAAAATGGTGTTACTAAGAGAAGAAATAGGACACTTATTAAGGCTACAAGAACTATGTTGGCTATTCAAAGTTGCATTTAACTTTCTGGGCAGAGGCAGTCATCACTGCGTGCTATGTGCATAATAGAGTTCTAAATGTTAAGCCACATGGAAAAACCCCTTATGAGCTATGGAACAAGAGGCCACCATTCATTGGTTCTCTTAGGTCCTTTGGCAGTAGGCATATCATACTTATCAAATGGGGATAAGTTGGCTAAATTTGTTAAAAAGTTGGATGATGCTATCTTTGTTAGATATTCCTCAAACTCTATAGCTTATAGAAAGTATAATATAAAAAATTAACAATTTGAGAAATCATCCAACATTATTGTAAATAAGCACACTCCTTGTGTTAAGGGGAATGGACCTAACCGCATTTTTGACTTATAATTGTTTCCAAAGTATTGTAAACCATCTTGTTAAAATGTTTCAGTTGGAATAAGAACTCAAAATGACTCATATGATGATCAACTATTTGAGTTACCTAGACCTATTCCAAGTTCTCCAAGAGATCATAAAGATCAAACTCACACTACAAAACTCCCGAATGCTTAAGCATCTCAAGAACTAGTGGAGCTTCAATAAGTTGTCAACAAAATGAGCCTCAAAACTCATCGAATGACAACTCTAGCATAAAACACCAAGCTGATGAAGGTAGCATTCTGGAGGAACATGCAACTTGTAATGTTGCTTCACAACATAACATTGCTGATCTTATCTCACATTTATTAAATCAGTCCTTATTGAATGAGCATGAGACATCAACTGGAAACAATGTTAAAAATTTTGAGCAATACGTTTCCAACTTGGATCTGTCTAGGTAATTTGATGTGATTCTTGTTGGATCTTGCATTCCCAAGACACATACAAGAATAATGTGGTTATTACGTTATGATCCAAGTCAGGTCATACCCAATAGCAAGCTAAACAAACACAAATAAATATTTATTTGTTGATAAGATCATACAAATAAATATTGACACCAATTTAGAAAATAGGTTTTCTAAATAATTACTTTTGAAATAGAACAACATTATATAGATAATTTGTTCATGTGAAATTATTTGTTTTATTATTTAAGTGGGTTAAATAATAACAAATAAAAGTGTGTTCAAATTATAAAATTATGAGGGTTTTAGTTGTATAAATTATGGATTAAAGAGTGTAATGTTTTATAAGATTAAAATGTGTGGGAACACATTTCAAATCAGAATTTTCGGCCACCCCTTGGATACCCTTCCTTGGGATTCCTTTTTCTTGTTTTAAGCAACACTTGAACACTCTTGCACTCCACCCTAACACACTCACTCTCACACACATGCAAAAGCTCTCTTTTCCTCTCATTCTTGGCTGAAAAATTCGGTTTTCTTGGCTGCATTTCGAGTTCAAGTTGGCTGATTTTCAGGTTTGCAAGAAGGAGAAAAGATTTGGTGTTTTACTTCCTAACAAGTTAGGTGTTTGGCAAGAGCTTGTGGGTATACAAACTTGAGATCTTCTTCTTTGGTGGCTTTCATTCAAGAATATCATCTCGTTCAACTTACATCCATCTCATCTTCTTGTTCTTAGAAAGGTTATATTCTAAGAACACCCTATGGTTGTTTATGTTTGATAGCATCTCTTTTCACATATACATGATCCTTGTTCTTAGGTTTGTTATCTTGAATATTAAAATGGTTAATTTTCAGAATCTAAACATAATATATATGTTTATATATCCGCTGCGTTTTTGTTTAAATGGTTAAACAATCTTTGATAAACTTGTCACAAACCCAACAATGGCATCTAGAGCCGGTTATGTAGAAAACTTGCTTTAAAAGTCCAAGAGAAACTAGTTTTGTTGGACTTTTTCAACCTATTAGGAGCTGATTTTATTTGGATGTTTTAATCCCTTGACTTTCAAGTTTTATTTTACATGCTTTAGAATAAACTTTGAAAGATTGATGTCAAATTGTTGAATGTTTTGCTTGGACAAAAACCCTAAAATTTTAGTTTATGTTGGCTGAAATTTTGAGGGTTAAAAAGGGGTTCATTTTGTTCTTGGATATTTGATTTGGATACATGTTTTAGTGGATTACATAGCCTTGACCAAGTGTGTTTTGGATTTGGTTGAATGTTTTGTCATGTATGGTTTTACTCTTTCAAAAGGGTTGTAATTATAATTTTGTGTTTGTATCTTTGGGTTGTAATTTATTTATTATTTGGTTATGTAATAAATAGATTAGGTGCATTTCTTTTATTAGAAAAATTGTATTAGGATATGATTTTTGTAAAAGAAGATGCACAAGTTGGAGACCAAAGGAAGATACAAAGGAAGGACACAAAAGACATGGACACTTAAATCATTTGGATGTGGATTCAAGTAGGAGTTCATGGACATATTTTGATGTGTCATTGTTAACCCTTAGGAAAGACCAAATGACATCACTTGTGATGGCAAAAAAGTGTAGTCAACTTAGTGGCTATGATTATGCACTTGTGATTGTATGATTATGCTTATTTGGTTGTTTGTTTTATTGTTGTTGTTTGATATATGGATATGCATAACAAACTAATTAACAAACAAAACAAGCTGAAAATATATGGTTCCTTATCATTAAGTGATTAATAAAAGGTTATTAAAAGGATTTAAGATTTAAATAAAAGGGGTTTTATTAAAAAAGAGAACCATAGGGTACCATGTGTTTGAAAGCATGCAAATACAAGGGGTACATAGAGTTTTCTAAACTAGAATTATGAAAACTTAAAATTTCTTTTACAAACAAGTTTAACACCATCATTTTGCATAACACTTGAGTCACTTGGAAACTCCTAATGGGATAAAGGTCACATAACCATTTTGAGGGAACTTGTGATTTGAGGTGGGGATATCATATTTGTGGGATAAAACTCCTAATGGCTTACAATCTCTTTGAAAGCTCTAGAATAGTTTCTTCTTGAGTACTACCCGTAGACCGATCAAAAATCTTCTGAGGAACGTTGATTACCATATAAGCGTGGAATCCACAAATGCTTGTTGAAATAATTAAACCTTATATCATCACCAATGTGTGTTAAAAATCTGTGTTTAGATTTAAGAGGACAAGTATACTGACAATCATCGTGGCTGCAACTCTTGAAAGTCAAAACCACTGTGTGCATCTTGTAGCACTAGTATGATTTCCTAAACTTACTAATGACTCTCGATGAAAACAATAATCTAGCATCAAAAGGTTTTGGTAAAATGTTCCAAATGATTTGGTAAACCTGTATGAGTCCATAATGAATCATTCCAGTTATGATCAAAGTAACTAGACGCTGTACTATACAGGAAGAAAAATCTGGTAGATACTTATCTTAGGATTTCAACTTCACACAAAATTACAATATATATATATATATATATATATATATATATATATATATATATGTTTTTAGTTTTATTTTATTTCCTGTTTCTTAATTCAGTTAATTTCAGTAAGTTAGTAGGTAAATGTCAGACTGCATCGAAAGTCAATCTGGGAATCACTCAGTAAAAGGTTCACGTCTAAGGTGATCAATGGGGTTTTTCAAATGTAAAAGGGCCACATCTGAGGTGACAAACTGTTTTTTTATTAAACGGATCATGTCTGAGACGATCAATGGTCAAAATGTCTTATCTATAAGTAAAACAGTTAAGTGTATGAATGGTCAAAAGGTCAAACTCATAAGTATGAGCCATTCGCACGACTGGATCAGGAGTATAGACTAGTCGTAAAATTGGACTATACGTATGAGCCCAATCACATGATTAACCCACACGTATGGACCAGACGTGCGATTGGACCATAAGCATGAGTAAACTCAAACGATTGGATCACAAGATTGAACCAATCGCATGAATGGAGGTGACCGAATGAGACAGTCACACAACTAACACCTAATCCCACGACTAAAGGTGACCGACTGGGCCAGTCACACGACTGACCCTTAGTCGCACGAATCAAGTATGTGACTAGGTTCAGTCGCACAACTGGAGGAAACCCTAGTATAAATAGAGGGGGGTCAGTCGCAGTCACTCATCACTCCCAAATCGCCCCCAAATCGCACGATTGTATCCTTACTCTGCCAAAATCTTGACTTACTGTTATAGACTGATTACCATTGCTCCTAACGATCGTGCTTGATTGTACAGGTAAAATACAACGTCATTCAATCAAATAATCATCAAACCCTGCCCTAATTCGACGCAATTAAGCCCTAAAAAGAACCGAAAACTCAGTTCACTAAATAACCTTTCAAACTAAGTAAAATGCACACTTAAAATGTGTTAGAGGTTAATGGGAATGATTGCGAGTCTAATGAGCCAAACCACAATGTCAAAAATAAAGTTTTGCTCAAGAATCAAATTTGAATGGACACACAGACTGTCTTGCGAATGGGCGTACTGACGAACTTCAATCGCACGACTGAGCTAGGCGACTGGCACAATCGCACGACTAAGAGGAGCGATTGGCACAATCGCACGACTATACCATGCGGTTGAGATCAGTCGCACGATTGTGTGAACCGCATGGGAAAGCATACGACTAAGCCCAGTTGCTAGCTTAATCGCACGATTGAGGTCAATCGCATGACACAGACTCAGTCACATTGTCCATTTGCATGATAGAACAGAAAGATTCAAGTCCAATAAATTCATCTATCATACACACTCTAATGTTTATCTATCTTGTGTTACAACAACATGGCTAGTCGTTGGACGATGAGCACAAAGCACAACATATATGCTCATCTTGACTTGACATCCCAGAACGTGCCTGAGTTCGTGCGCATTATTTCATTTATGAGGAGATCGAGAATCTTCAGAGCGATCTCTACCCCGTGCACACCATACAGGTCGATACAGCAGGCTTTCTGGGAAAGTGCTGTTGTAGATAGTTCCTCAGAGCCTCACCGGATTCAGAGTTCTATCTTTGGCCAGGCCGTTGACATCAGTGAGGAGGACCTAAGGACAGTGTTAGAGTTGGGAGACGATAGCGATTGCCCCACCAGACTACATCCGATGACGGTTCGTGGATGCTTTCTACGAGCTAAGTACTCAGGGGATATCAACGTAGGGGTGCTCAACAAGAGCAACCTGTGCCTTCAGTTCAAATACTTTGCCCATGTGCTGCTGAGATGTATAGCCTCGAGGAAAGGAGGTTTCGATGAGATCTCTGATCAGATTCAAAATGCCTATGTGGATCTGATTATGAATCATCCTTTAAGCTTTTCGAGGATGATCTTCACCAATGTGGTGGAGAACATAGAGGCCAAGGGTAAGGAAGGCTTCTGCTTGTACCCTTGTTTCATACAGATGATCATAGATCAGAAGCTTCATTCGCTGCCCAAGGAGAGAGAGGACGCATTTATCCTAGAGGTGATGGATGATACCACCCAAGGAAGAATGAGGGCATACCGGGGGAAGCAGATGAGGCCCCTGGTAAGAAGGTTGCTTAGGCATCTGGCCCGAGAGGACTACGTGGCGCCAGCGAAGAGGAAGTGGCATCACGATGATAGTGACTCTGACTATGAGCCGATTGTGCTCCCATCTGATGATTCTGATGATGATGACAGTGGTAATGGTGGAGATACTGGCCCCACCCAATCTAGGGCCACTACCACAGATACTACATCTCCACCATCCACTCACAGAGGAGCTGACGTGGCAGGATTTCATCAGGACTTCCGTCCTGATGAGGAGGAGGAGAGTGATGAGAGCTGTTAGTTCGGACGGTGGGCAGCAGGGTGGTTGCCACCGAGAGGGGGATTAGGGCGGTAGGTGGACGCTAGGGTGAGTCTAGGGAGGCTACTACTAATCCATCTTACACCTCAGATCAGCCCAGTAGCCAAGGGGGAGCCACTGTATCCAAGGGCTCGAGGAGGAAGAGAATGGCTCAACCCTATGACAAGAAGGGAAGAGGCCCATGTTCACATTGATCACCACCACCACCACAGCTACCACCACTTCTACCACACCACCCACCACTACTACCACACCACCCACCACTACTACCACACCACCCACCACTACTACCACACCACCTTCCATTACTACCACACCTCCACCTTTCACTACTACAGCCTACGCTTCACCACCCACTTATACACCACCACCCATATTCACCACTGCCACCACTACCACCACCAGCCACCAAGCCGGACCATCATCCCACCCGACATTCCCCACAGGATCATCTCTACCTCCCATTAGGGGCAAGGAACAGATGTCAGCACTTAACCGTATGGTGCTGATGCTGTTAGCTGCTGATGAAAAGAAGACTGCCCAACTACGTCAGCTTATGGAGCTAAATGCTACACAAGCACAGCAGATCTCACAACAAGCTCAGCAAATTGCCCAACTCCAGGAGCATAAAGTCCAATCATCAAAGAAGATAGAGGAGTTGGAGGCTTCCAACAAGACAATCATTCTCAAGCTCAAGGGATCAAAGGATGAGTTGCTCAAGATAAGAGAAGGAGATGATGATGATGATGATGATGATGATGATGATGATGAAGATGATGATAGTGATGATGATGAGGCCAGTGATGATGAAGAGACAAGGGAAAGGTAGAATGATGATGATGATAAAGAAGGAGATGCAACTGCATCTACCTCAAGAGAGACGTACAAAGAGAAATCAAGACCAAGGAGCCTCATCTTCTGCCCCACCTCCTAACGCGCCTGCTATTCGGGGAAAAAGTAATGATTAGATATTTATGTACTTGAAAAACTTTTGTAATTGAATATTGTATTAATATTAAGTAATTAATGTTTATACATCTTTATCAAATGTTTGATTGTCTTGATTAATTACTAACAATTGATGTGTTACATGTTTAAATCAAGCAGATCAATCATCAAAGCAAGATGTGTATGATATTACTCCCCTTCAGCAAATCAAGTCTCAACTCACAATGATTTTTGATTTGCAAGGGATCGTCAGAAGGTCAATAAGCTATACTCCTGAAGAAGGAGAAATCATTCATGACCTTACTAATGAACAGCTTGCTGAGATGTTCCGGCTCAATCCGGACGAGATTTTCAAGGACGCTCCTACTTTTGAAGTTACAAGTGACGATGAGCTCAATGACATAGATGAAATCGAGATCGAGGACGTCACTGTTGATCATTATCCAAAGTATGCTGACAGAGTGGGAAATGTAGTCCCCAATCTGGGTGATACTCTCGTCAGTGATACGTTTGAAAAGCTGGATCATATGGAGAAAGAATCCGAGAAGAATGAGGGTCAAGCCCAAGCCTCAAACGCCGATGTCAACATCAAAAAGGCTGAATGGGCAGCATGTTTTGCTGAAATCCGAGCCATGCGTACTTCACAAAAGCCCAATGTCTACACCAAGTTGTACAAAGTCAAGAAACACGTAAATGTGTTAGGAAAGATTATAGCATGAGCTTATTTTGAGGATTTAAATGTGTATGCCGTGATGAGAGAAAAGGGCATAGAGTACTTTAGATTCCCACACGATCTAAAGACACTTCCCGGTTTTGAGCTCAACCAGCTGGCCAAACTGAAGTTGTTATATGCTAATCCAAAGAAAATGTTAGGCTGGTTTGAGGCTGCATTAAGGAAAGAGTACCACACCAGGTGGGTTAACTTTAGGCCTCAACAACCAACAAGGTACATCAGATGGTCTGAAGTTGATTCCATTACTTGAAAGCCGAAGATAGTGCTGAATTGGAGTCCACCACGCACAATGTCAAGAATCCCTCTAAGGGAAATGCCACAGGACTTCACTCCACACTTCAAGTGGTGGTACTAAGATTGGAAAACATGTGAAGCTGTTATAGTCTTGGAAAAGGAGAGCCAAATGGTTACTATTCGGGTATTTGACCCAATGTGGCTGACTAACTTGTTTGCTAATGATGTATACACATTGTACAAGTGGCCACTGTTTTATGATTCGCAAGACATTGTACAAGCCCTCCAGTTTCAAAATGTTATAATACTCTGTTTCGCCTTTGAAATAAATGTCGAAGTTACAAGAGAGGAGAAGTACAAGAAGTTTGATGAGCTGATGATGAATGTTAGACAATGATGTAAACTAGGTCCAAAGGGGAGTTTGTAGATACATGTGTACCTAGTTTAGCAGCTCAATGTAAAATGTCTTTCATGTCTTACAAATATGTAATTGAACGGGTATGAATGAAATACAATGTGTGGTTGATGCATATAATGTTTAATATTTCATTCTTTATTGTGTGATAACGCATATTGAACTAACTATATAGGTTTGTGGTTGTTATACATAATTCTTAGTCAATAATGATTGAGAAACATGTTCAAACTTAATCGTGTGAAGTTCTCATGCGAATGGACCATGCTAATGAACCATACACATGAATACTTCATGCTAATGGACCAATCACACGACTGAACCAGGAGACTGGATCAGTCGCATGATAGAGACATAAGATTGACTCAGTCGCACAACTGGACCTTCAGTCGTGCGGATGTATCAACCACATGCTTCAGTCACATGACTGAACCATGCAAATGGTTCAGTCGTACGAATGGAAAACCCTAACCTATAAATACCACTTAATCGGTGGAAAAATGTAACAATTCGAATACCTATGAACATAATCATACCCTAGACGTCCAGAGACTCAAGAACACCTGTTCCAAGTTCATAGATCATGAACATGATCGTGTTCTAATCATTCATAACATTTCATTAATCGTTAGATTGATCTTAACTGTGTTCTCCCTAATTGGATCGCCAATCAAATAGGATTCCGCACTATTTGAGTTGGTATACGTGCAAAATCAGTTAGTACTCCGTACCTAAATTTTCCTAACATCTTCATCTGAAGAATCATTGGGGGATGAGATTATTAGACCAGAGTCCTCACTCTCACCACCAACTTCAGGTTCTTGGCTGCTGGATTTCCTCTGCTCACTGGCAATCTCAGTTGAGATGTCAGTGGGCTGAGTTGCCATGGTTGAGGTCTTAATGATGTAATCACTTTAAAAAGTGAGAGCCTCTTCTATATGGACATGCTAAACATGTTTAGAAGTGTCCACCTTAGTTGTAGGTGACTGATGTGGGCTAGAAGTAGGAAACTCAGGAGCACTCATCTCTCTTTGAGTAGGGGAAAAGAAGTGAGAATCATGGTACTCACTGAAACCTAGATCTTCATCATTATAGAAGTCAAGGTTGGGGATAGGTTGGTTTAGATCTAAAAGCTGGGGATGGTAACTGTCCTCTGAAGGTTGATCACCTGAGTGTTGAGACTAAGAGTGATGGCTTAAGGCAGTTTGAGAGAGGTGGCTGATAAGCTCATCAGGCTGAGCTTGAGGAACCTCAGCACTGATCCTTAAGAGGATAAGCTGTAGATAACCACATGGAGCAGGAATCCCCAGTGGTATGAGACCTTCCTTTTCCTAAAGGTGTTGAAAGAGTAGTCTCCCTTATAGCCCACCTGCTCAAAAGAATGATTGACAACTTCCTTTGGGAAGAACACATCACCTTCTTCATCATCCAGCTAAAGATGCATGTTGATAAGACTGTTCTCCCCTGCATTGTGACAGACAGTGCCTTCTCCCCATCCATTACGACCTCTTGGCAGGTCTTACAAAATTCGATTAGATGATCCTCATAGAGTGGAGCATTGTGAGGTAGCTTAGGGATGAAGAAAGAAAGACGAAATAAATTTCAGTGAGAAATTTGGGGTTTTAGGTTTGGAGGTAGAAGCAGATGATAGAAAGAGGGAGAAACCGTTGGGTTTAAATGTGAAAAGGATTTCAGATAAAGTTTAATGAAAGAGGATAAACTTTGAAATTTGGATGTCGGTCCCACCTCTAAAAAATTAATTTACTTTTGCTCAAAAAGTAGTTTTCTTGGAAGTCAAAAAGCTTCCGAAGGTAAATTATCTTCGGAAGTTTAATGAAAAAACTTCCGAAGCTAAAATGACTTAGGAAGAATTTCCTGAGAGTTTTGAAAATTTTGCTTGGGATGAAAAATTAAGACTTGAATGCTTTGTTCACAGAAGAACAAAGCTTCCGAGAGTTAATTTGTTTCGGAAGAAAAAGATCCTTGAAACATATAAGTGTCTGAGACAAGCATTTAAGTTTCGGAAGATATTTTAGAAATTTCTTCCGAAGGTAAAATTTCTTAGACAGCCATTTGTTTTGAAGGTATAATTTTCTTCCGAAGAAAAAAACATATCTTCCGAAGGATCCAAAATTTTCAAAAGTCTAAGGAAAGTCTTCAAAAAGATTTTCATCCAAAGAAAACAAGAGCTTATGAAAGAATAAAAAGAATTAGTTTTAAGAAAAAGCTACTCAAGTTGATTATCCCAATAGCTGATATTAGATATTTAAATTTATGTTCATCAAAAGCCTTTGTAAACAGATCAGCATATTGTTCATCTATGTGAATCTTGACTAGTTTAACTAACCCCTTTTCATAATTATCTCTTATTAAATGATACTTGATATTGATGTGCTTGGTCCTTGAGTGTTGCACAGGATTCTCTTTGATTGAGATAGCACTATTGTTGTCTATGTGAATGGGAGTCTCCTTGAAGTTTAACCCATAGTCCAGCATCTGATTCTAAATCCAAAGCACTTGAGCACAACAGCTTGTACCAGTAATGTATTCAGCTTCAGCAGTTGATGCAGAGACACAGGATTGTTTCTTGCATTGCCATGAGACAACCCTTCCAACAAGAAGCTGACATCCCCCTGATGTAGACTTTGCAGTTATGTTGCATCCACCATAATCACTATCTGTATAAGCATACAGATTGAAGTCAGAATTCTTAGGATACCACAAACCAGGTGTTTAAGAACCTTTGAGGTATCTTAGAATCCTCTAGACATTGATAAGTTGAGAAATCTTAGGGTTGGCTTGATATCCAGCACAAATACATGTAGCAAACATGATATCAGGCCTGCTAGCTGTAAGATACATAAGAGACCCAATCATAGCCCTATAAAGGTGTTTATCCACACACTCCCCCTCAAAATCAGGTCTAATGGAGTGGTTTCTTGCTATGGGTGTCTTAGCAATCTTACAGTCAGTCATGTTGAACCTTTTGAGTATGTCTTGAACATACTTTGATTGACTAATGAAAATGCCATCTTCAACTTGTTTCACTTGAATTCCTAGAAAGAAATTGAGTTCCCCCATGGCACTCATTTTAAATTTGTCCTTCATCAGCTTCTCAAAGTCTTTGCAGAGCTTTGGATTAGTTAAACCAAAAATGATATCATCCACATATACTTGAACTAGTAGTATATCATTTCCCTATCCTTTGATGAAGAGATTTCCATCTATAGTACCTACCTGTATCCATGTTTGCAAAGATACTCACATAGTGTCTCATACCACTTCCTGGGTGCCTGATGCTAGTTTGGCTTGCTATAGGAGCAAAGACATCAGTGTCTTTGCAAAGATACTCACATAGTTAAACCAAAAATGATATCATCCACATATACTTGAACAGCTTCAAGTCTTGCTATAGGAGCAAAGACATCAGTGTAATCAATCACTTCTTCTTATGTGTACCCTTGAATAACTAGTTTGGCTTTGTTCTTGATGATAATGCCTCTATCATCCTTCTTGTTCCTAAACACCCATTTAGTTCCAGTGGTAGTCTTCCAATGAGGAAGAGGACAAAGGTTCCAAACTTTCTGCCTTTTGAATTGAAGCAGCTCCTGTTGCATAGCTTCAACCTAACTTCCATCCTTCAAAGCCTTATCAACTTTCTTTGGCTCTGTCTGGGATAAGAAACAAGATTGAAGACAAACATTTGCTTCATGGGTTTGTCCTCTTTTTCTTACCCCTGTGACAACATTTTCAATGATGTTTGTGTTAGGGTACTTGTGGATACTTAGTTGAGGGATCACAACAAGTTCTTGAGAGTAATCTAAATTAGAGAAATTTAGATCTGGCATAGATGTTTCACCCACCACATCAGCACACTTATCAAGAGAAGCTTGATCCAATGAGTGTGTGACATCATTGATGTTGTCATCTATGGAGTGGTTATTAGCATCAAGAAACTCTTGATCACTGTCACCACCTCCATTGTTTTCTTCTACATATGAGGCATCTTTATCTGGTTATGCAGTCTCAGAGCTAGAATTTGAAGGCATCCCAGATGTATCAGCTGAATTTGTTATTGTAGTGCTGATAGAAACCTCATTTGCAGAAGTAGTTCCAACTGGAGCCGAAGATGTGTTACTTGAAGGTCTTCTCAGCTTAAATCTTGGATCATGATCACCTGTGTTTAAAACAGTCTAACAAGATTTGTTAAAACAGTTGGTAATAAATCAAAATTAAATAACCAATCAGGACCAGAACCAGCTACATAGGGTGTGTGTTCATTGAAAGTCACATTAGTTGACTCCTCAACAATTCTAGTTTAAGCCTTAGCTTGGGAAGAGTATCCAATGAAGTGTCCATCATTTGATTTCTCAGCAAACTTGGCAATTTGATCTTTGGTATTCAAGATGGTGTAAGAACATCCAAATGACCTGAGAAAACCAATGAAAGGTTTTCTCTTATGCCAAAGTTCATAAGGAGTCTTGCCATGAGTCTTAACCACTAAAACTCTATTCTGCACATAGCCGGTAGTGTTGACTACCTCTGCCCAGAAGGTGATGGGTAACTTAGAGTCAGACAACACGGTTCTTGTAGCTTCAATCAGTGTCATGTTCTCCTCTTAGCAACACCATTTTGCTAAGGAGTCCTGGGAGCATTGTATTGTCTTGTAATACCTTTTCATCACAAAATGTATCAAGGATTTGGTTCTTGAATTCAGTTCCCTGATCACATCTTTTGATTTTGACCTTGTTATCAGATTGATTCTCAATCTTCAAGATGAAACTCTTCGGAATCTAAGGAGTCTCATCCTTAGTTTTAAGGAAGAAGACCCAAGTGAATCTTGTAAAGTTATCTGTGATCACCAAACAGTAAGAGGTCTTTCCTAGACTCATTACACTGGTGAGGCTAAAGAGATCCATATGTAACAAGTGTAGGGGAGTAGTGATGGAGTTCCTTTCCTTAGGCTTGTGAGATACCTTGTGTTGCTTCCCTTTCAGGCATGCAACACAATGGTCATCACTTGTAAACTCTTTCTTTGGCACCCCAGTTACCAAATCATTCATAATAAGTTTATTCATGTTCTTAAAGTTTACATGGCACATTCTTTTATGCCATAGGAAAGACTTATCACTATTTGCTTTAGACAGAAAACATAAAACTTCTCCAGAGGGAGATGTTTCTTGTAAATCCATCTTGTACATGTTCCCTTTCTGGGGGCTCTAAGCAGAATATGCTCATGAGAAATGACCACCCCGGGATTGAGAACAATGCACTCATGCTCAATAAAGAGCATGTTATGACTCTGATCACAAAATAGGGATACACTCAGAAGATTGTACTCATGCTCCTTGACAAAGTTTACCTTTTCAATGCTGAGCTTACCATTTGTGACCTTGCCCCTTCCAGAAATGTAACCATCTTCATCTCTTCCAAAAGCAACTGGCCCTCCATCAATCCTTTCAAAGTTCTTGAGTAGTGACCTATTGCCTGTCATGTGCCTGGAACAGCCACTGTGAATGATCCAGAAATTTTTGTTTGTCTTGAGTTATCCCTGCACAAAGAAAATGATTATTTGGAAACCCAAACCTTACTTGTCTTGGGCTCACTAAGTGAAACAAAAGGTAATGCAATAATAATAGATCATGTGGTTGTGCTAGGAGGATCTTGAGTTGTTGTTGATGGAAATTTTTCGGTCACTTGGTCTTTCTTAGACTTCCACACCACCTTTGGAGTCTTGGACTTGACATTCAATACTTCGGAAGCTTTTGATACTTTAGAAGTTTTGATGACTGAACCTTTGGAAGATTCTACAGACGCTGCAGCAGACTTCAGTGCTTCCGAAGTAGTCCTTTCTTTCGAAACCAACTTTTCCTCCGAAGGCAATTTTCCACTTGCCTTCTTCTTATATTTGGAGCTTTCGAAGGAAACAGATTTTCCTTCCGAAGCTTGAATCTTCTTAGAACTCTTGGAAGTCCTTGGTTTGATCATGTGAAGAGTACCCTTAGGATTGTATGAACAATCCTTAGCAATATGAGTAGTACTCTCATGCATAACACACTCCATTTTCTTCTTCCTAAAAGCCTTCTGCTGGGAATAAGACTGACATTGGTCACATCCCTTCTCCACCCTCATCTTTGCAGATGCTGAAACAGTCCTTTTGGGTTAGGAACTGTTATTGGAGTTTGATGGTCTAGGTTGTGTACCAGTGGTACACAGTAGATCAGTCTTTTTGGTACTGAGAAGATTTGAACAAGAACCAGAACTCTTAGCAGAAGAGTTTAGGTTGATGTCTTCAGTCTTTACTACTTCAAAAAAACTTGCTTCTGCTTGGAGTCAAAAGTAGCCTTGATCTCTTAAGCCTTCCTTGCTTTTCTTTTGCTCTTCCTGATCAAGTTCTTTCTCATTGACTTGGC
>BJCM01268356.1:0-10548 GCA_018326385.1 Flaveria bidentis
TTTTTTTTTTTTTTTTTGTTTTCGCCTTATGGCTTCTACGATTGAATGTTAGTGTTTTGAAGAGGGCATTCGCTTTGCCAAATTTTATAAGATTTGATTCATATTTTATTATATGTGGACATGTTACTACATCTACGATTCTGAATTAACAATTTATATATGGTCATGTTACTATCTGTCTAACGTTTGACGCAAAATTTTATTAATTAATTCAAATTTATTAAGGTTGCAAAGTACATTTTAATTTCTCTATATTCTTCGTATAGAAACTTTTAATATCAATTTACTATTTTGCATTTAAACATATTATTTTATTATTTATCTTGCTATTCTATTTAAATATAATCGATTATATTGAATATACATCAATGGTGAAATATATCAATAATAGAACCCATATCAACCAGCAGGCCAGTAACATATTCGTCTACACCAATCTTTTCTTTTGATCATTAGGTGGTGTGATATACTTTTGCAAATTTAATAAATCTTGAAACGATAAGACATAGAGGATGAATATGACATCATGACAACATCCATTGCCAAATGACCACGGCAGTGTAGGCAACCGATCCAGGTGGGGTCTCTAACCAAAGACGTATACCTTGATTGGTAACCTAGTGACATATATAATGCGATAAGATTAAAAGTTGTATCTAATCTAGAAACTAACTTAGTAGTTTTTCATTTACCGTGTGGGCAATCTACGGCCAGTTTAAGTTATTGCTAGTCTAAGGTATATATATATATAACATCATTCATTTATATCGTTATCGTAAACTGTTTGGTTTTAATTTGTTTTAGAATTTAGATAATATTAAAAATCCTTTTGATTTTCACATGTATATAAGTGTTTAACTGCCCTTCAACTTCTAGTTTGATTATTAGATTGTATGTTGTTAATTTTATTTTAATAAACTTGAAATTGGATAAGTTTGCACAAACCATCTTTTCTTGCCAGTAAAAGAAATGTATATTTTGTATAAGTGACTCTAAACCATATAAGTTTAACAAAGATTGGTCGAAATGATATATGTTATCTCTAAATTTTAAATAATGAACTATTATTATGTTTTCCAATTCTCTTCCGAAAAACATGTTGCGTTTGAAAATGGAAATTCGAGTTCTAGTTCTTAGATTATCCAAGGGAATGTGATGATGTGGAATGTCAGATAGATTTGGCACACGTCATATATTTATTCTGTTCTTCGGAATCACACTCATTTAATTCATTGCTTGTTGCCATCAAACTTTTTTTTATATATAATATAATTAAAAAATAAAAGGTGGAATCAGTCCTTCACCAAATTGTTTATAGCAATAACTTAATCATAGTGATTAGTAACAAACTGTATATTATTTAATTAGTTAGTTTAATTTCCAACCATATAAACTTTATAAATTATTTACCTTTTATTAATACAATTGCATGTCAAACAAGCTACCAAAAGTTTCATAAGTCGTCAAGTTATGTGATCATAATATAATTTGTAATTTTCACCTGAAGATATCATTTCTGCATGACATGGTATAATTCATATTACATATATTAAACAAATTTATAAAAGCATTAATATATTATAAGCACGTATTATCCCGTGTGGCATGTTTCGCACAGAATTTTGTTTCATTGGATCAATATTTGAACCTTGCAATACATGCTAATATGATTGAATGATCTGTTAGATGATTTTAAGAAGATGAAACTGTTTTATATTCATTTTATAGAATAGTGTGTTGTACAAAATGAATAGATATTATTGTCACTTTAGTCTATGAAGAGTAGGACAGTTGTGAAGTCTGTAATGCACATCATATTTAAAGGTTTAAGTCATCTTTTATAGGCTAAAACTTCTTTTGGAAAACTTGCATCAATAACCAACCCATGTCACTTTGCTACTATAACAACCTTCACTCGAAAAGAGACAATAGTTGTAGGCTTGTGAAGCGATGGTGTGAATAGTAGTTATAAGTCAACAATAATCAACTAAAGTGGTTATAGGCGGAATAAACATTTGTTAGTAGTTGAGTAATTCATCGTTTTTGGCTCATACAATATTATTTTTTGTGTGTGTGCTATTACAGTTTTCTGTGAGACTTCATTTTCAGGCAAATTTTCAGGTAACCTTATAGTGAATTTTAACATCAATATCAAATAATTCATAACTTTTAAACAATCATTCAATCATAGTGATGAAATTTAAAATGCCATTACATCATTCATTGCCAATCACTCTTACATTTAAATTTATATAAACTCTATTATAAACAGAATGTCAGTCTTAAATGCCGGGTAACTCCACCACGTGCCAATGCTATTTGTTATTTTATTATCATACATGTCAAACTAATATGTATACAAAATGTAATGTTTCTGAAGGAGTTTTAGTTTTTTTTTAACTTTATTAAAATACTTTAGCATATTAGTCATTAATGTCTTACTTTAACATTCACTTGATCATTAACTATTACTTTAACTTTGACTAATAAACTTTATGAATACTTTGAAAGTAATATTTTTTATTATTTCATTAACTTTATATATCTTTAACTTATATCATTTTACTTTAAGCCTATATAAATACAATGCTCTTTTTAACTTGAAAATTGATAATAAATTCCTAAGAAGGTGAGTATACATAAAGTAACACTTCTGTCTAGTTGGAAAATATACAAGACATGGCTCCTATCAAGTAAACATGTACAAGATACAACTCCTATCAGGTGAGTGTACACAAGATATATATCCTATCATATGACATTATACAAGGCATATCTTTTAACAACGTGAGAATGCAACAAATGCAGACTCATATCAGACTTTAAGACTTTAAAACTTTAGTTTTCACATATAACTTTAGTATTTTAGACTCCTTTACATTCTATAATTTCTATTACGTTTCTTTTCATTCTTTATCACTTTATCATAATAGTACCGTATCTTCATTTCTTACTTTACACATTTCAAATTTAGCACTTTAACATTGGCTTTTCATTAGTTATATTGTTTATGGTACTTTATTATTCATACTATCTTAGATTATACATCATGATACACATATATAAGTCACATCAGGCACAGAAACTCCTTATCACTTTAGGCATTATCTTGAAATTAGTCTAAGTGTAGTTAGATGGGGGATAGAGGGTTCATATTCAAGTGAAGATGGGTCACATGCGAGTGAAGATATTCATATATGAATGAATCTGCACTTAGAATGTTTTAGAGTATATCACATGCTTATGACTAGGTTTACCTTTGATAAATAATATAAGATTTGGTCAATAGTATCCCCCCCCCCCCAATGATAGCCTTCTTGTCTACTCATTTTTGGTACTAACACCCCTTTGCATGGTTAACGTCTTCACTTTATGGTGATTCTCTCGATCTCTGATAAGTCCCAATTTCACTTCTTTTTTTTTTTTTTTTTTGACTGATCGGATTGGTCACTCCTCAACCAACTAAGACATTTCTGAGTAGTTCCCCTCACGTACCTGAAGCTAAGCCGAGCTCAAAGAGGCTTCAAATTTAGATCTTTGTTTTTCTCTTTCCTTTTGCTTCGAGCGCCCTTTCCCCTTCTCCGCACTCAAGTTGTTGTCTTTACTATCACATTCAGGTAGCATATAAGAGCAATATGGTTTGGTCTTGGTTCGTTAAGAAAATATGGCTCAAGGAAACATATATGGCGCACTTAAGCATAAGGAGTACTCATGAATACGTGAAATGTGGCTAAGTATGGCGGGCAACTCATCAAGTACTAGTGACAAAGTTCACCTTTGGTGAAAAGTGTCATATACGTATGGACTGTACTACATTTAGTTGAATAGCACTTAGAATATTTCTTAGTAAAAGTCACATGTTGTTGATCACCTACGGGTGATCAAAGTCACCTTTAGGTGAGATAACTTTAATGCGGGTGAACTATCTCTTTTGTTCTTTCATTATAATAGAAGAATGTCATTAGATACAGGTGAAAACTATCACCTGAAACTATTATCATTTGTTTTATTCAAGACCATTATTCATATCAAACTATCTATGTTTCAAGGTTCAAGTAATAACATACAATCAATCCACACAATAAATAGGTGAATAAACATGTAGACTTTTAACATTTAAATCTTTTTATATATTAATAATAACTATCATGGCATGCATACTAGCCCTATAATAATTTATATCATATGAAATTAGGGGACTAGACGTTTTTTTTCTTTAAATTAAAAAGTTAAGTTATTATGTTCTTGTAAAGGCTATTTATGCTATTTATGAAACCTGATGGGCTATTCATGCTTGATTTCTTGTTTAATTTAAAGTTTCTAAGTTAATTAAATAATAATAATGATAATAATAATAATAATAATAATAATGATAGTATTTATAAAAACAATAATAAATACAATAATTATTATTATAATAATAAAATAGTAATAACAATAACTATATTGATAATAAGTTATAAAAGTTAACAAGTTAAAAAAATCAATGTTAAACTTATGTTTAAGGGGGGTATATGACATTTTACAAACTTTAAATGGCAACTTTGGGCATAAAATAACAACAAACAAAACTACAGGGACCAAAGCTGTAATTAATAAAAACCTTTGTTTTTTCCCTCTTTTGCCCGACATTTCGGCCGTCGGTCGACATAACTCCGGCGTAGCGGTGGCAAGGCCAAAACCAAAGTGTTTAACTACTATTCTAACTTAAATTGGTGCTAATCGACTCAGTGGGACAACTCGGACTCGAACCCAAGACTTAATTGGACTTTAAAACTTGGCATTAAAGTTATACGAACTAAAACAAACACCTCAATCGACTTATAATTGTTTAACGTACGAAGGTTGATGATTAATCAAATTAATCGAACAGAAACGTTCGGATAATCATTGCTAAGCTAATGCATAGTTTATGTAACATCCGGTTATTTTTAAACTTAAAGAAAGAAAGAAAGAATAAAGTGAAGAAAAAGAAAGAAAATATATTTTACCCAAATTGAGGGGTAAAAGTGTCAAAAAGGAAAAAAGGTTGAAAAAGTGGGTGTAAAGTGGGCATGGCTGCCCACTCTCTTCTTACAACCTCAAATCATCAGATTTTTAGAAAGAGAAAGTACAGATTCGGATTTTGAAGAACAAGAGCTGAAAAGTCGAATTCAAGTAGGTTCTAGGCGGTTGAACTCGATTGCAAAAGAGTTTGGAAAAAGCCATACTCAAGAGCTGTAAAGGTGAGTTCTAGAATCCCTCTTTTACATGTCTTTAACTAGTTTTAGGGCTGGAGATGCATGATTGAACTTTTTATAAAACTTGGGTTTCATACCCGTATGTTGAATATGTGTATGTTGCGAGTCTGGTGTGATTTTGATCTATGTTCATGCTTGATGATGTTATGGTTGTGTTTCTAAGGCTTAGAATGTATGATTTAAGCTTAGAGCATGATAGATGGTGTTTGGGGACCGAATTATGATGATAAGTGTGCCCTAGACTGCTCATGCGCCCAAACAGTAGTTCATACGCCTAATATTAGAAAACTGCCTAAGTGCAAAAAGAAATGCGGATGAACAAAAGGGAAATGCAGATTAACAAAAGGGAAATGCGGATGAACAAAAGGGAAATACAGATGAACAAAAGGGAAATGCGGATGAACAAAAGGGAAATGCGGATGAACAAAAAGAAATGCGGATGAACAAAAAGAAATGCGGATGAACAAAAGAGAAATGCGGATGAACAAAAGGGAAATGTGGATGAACAAAAAGAAATACGGATGAACAAAAAGAAATGCGGAAGAACAAAAAGAAATGCGGATGAACAGAAAGAAATGCGGAAGAACACTTAGAATATTTTCTGACTTTTTGGGGAAAAGTAGAAATGTAGGCTTTGACTTGGGAGGTTCCTGGGGGCTATGAAAGTTGACTTTTTGAGGTCTTAGATGGTATGATGGGCATGTTATGTTGTATGATTGATGCTTATGTATGATGGTATGTATGATGTATGTTATGTATGTATGATGCCTTGTATGATGATGTTGACTGTGTATGTTATGTTCCTTATTTTTTATGATTATTTTCCTTGGCTTTGCATTAAATGTTAATGAATGAAATGAAAAGTATTATGTAACGTAAAGTGAAAGATAATGAAAGGGTAATGAAATGAAGAATTCATGCATTAATGAATGAACAAACGTAAGAAAGTCTTGCAAGCAAATGTATGGAGGTTCACACTCAATGAGGAGTATTAGCTCAACCATGTGCGGGTTAGCTACCCCATGAGGATGCACACTAGGGCTTGATCCGTGTGATCAAGCATATGTATGGAGGTTCACACCCAATGAGGGGTTGTCAGCTCAACTGTGTGCAGGTTAAACACCCTATGAGGATGCACATAGGGGTTCAGTCTTTGTGATTGACCAGATGTATGGGGTCCTTTGTCACACCCCCACTAAAAGCGGAAACACGAGGATGTAACGAGACGGGATCGTCATAACACATGGTAAACAATACAGATGCAATATAATAAAGGATGACAAGCGTGTCATGACGACACCCGACACAAAGGAGACTTGTATCGTGTTTAGTTAATATTCACGACAACATAGCCATAAGCATAACATGATACATGATTCACACAAATAAAGATGATAACATTGTAATGTATTTCCTACAACCCGGGAACAAGTATCAAAAGGATAATGTTGTTTAAAACAGACTACAACAACGTTCCAAAAAGACATTGTTCGTTAAGTATGTTTAGTCTCAAAATGTATCCTAGGGTCTCCACTAAGGCAGAACACCTAGATCTTCAATTAGCATTGTTACCTGAAAAGATATGCTCAAAATGGTTAACAAAATTGTTGGTGAGCTCGCAGGTTTAAGTAGTAAATAAGTAATTGATGTTGTATAATAATTGTTGTGGAATACTGTGTATACAATTATAAGTACGCAAAATCACATGACATGAGCTTTATAACCAAACCTAACGATGAACACACAGAATCTTGTCGGAATATATTCACCCAAGGCCAGTTCCTAGCTACTGTTGGTACTAACTAGTATACCAACAACAAGGGTGGGGGTGTCAACCCAGTAGTACTACCAATACCTATCCATCGGTTCCCACACTAGAACTAAATGGTTGTAAAGAAAGTACCACACAGCGAGCTCAAGCATGTATCAGATAAGTACTCACAAAACAGTAACACGTTGATTCCAAGTATGTAATTTGTATGTAAGTTGTACAGCATAATCAAAATGGGTGAGCATACTTTTCCCCTAAGTTTGTAAATGATTGAAAAGTTGTATAAGCATAAAAAGGGGCCACGAAACTCACTTGTTAAGTGGTAAGTATGAATGATCAAAGTTCCCCAAATGTTGTATGTAATGAACGGTCAAACACCTATTGACAGTTATTATTAAGCATTAATGACATGTATAAAGCATATAGAAACGTTCGGTTAGTTCGGGTTGTATCGGTTATGTCGCGTGTGACACACACAAGCTGACACACGTATTAGATCTTATGTAGATCCAAGTACTGGAAACCGTCGCCATTGTCGGTGATATGGTGTAAAAGATCCGTTGTTATAAGAGAAGTATTTGTTAAATATTAGTAGTCACGAATCGGTTGTTAATAATTGTAAAATGTTAGGTTGATTTGATTTGGAATAGTATTTGTAGCCTTGATAGCATTGACTTTAATCTTTGTGGTTTAGCAATGGCAACCGTGTTGATGTTACCTTAACATCACATGACATGCGAGAAGGAATTCACACACAGCAACTTCAATCACACGACAGGACCAGACGCACAACACAACACTCCATTCGCACAAATCAACCCTCATTCGTACGAATCAGCTTCATTCGTATGATTGAACCTTCATTCGTGAGACTAGCATTCAGTCGTACCACACAGCACTCAATCGCATGACTTAACCTCCATACGCACGAATCAACCTTGATTCGTATGAATCAGCTTCATTCGTACAACTGAACCTCCATTCGTACGTTTGGCCTTCAGTCGTACGATACACGCACAATCGCACACATTCATTCGGTCGTAGACTCAATCGTATGCATACACTCATCCGCATTGACTCAATCGCACACATTCATTCAATCGCACGACATACCCAGTCGCACAACTTAGTCGCCCGAATGACACAGTCGCATGACTCACCCAGTCGCATGGCTCAGTCACATGATAGACCTAGTCGCCAGAATGGAAGATTCGTGACTGCAGCTGTGCAGAGCAGCCTTCGGCTGTTCCGTGCACGAGTTTTACACCACGAGGACTTCTAAAAACACACTACCAACATACACAAGCAAGAAGAACACGCGGAAAGACATCACAAGCACCCACGCGACCACATGTGTTCGGGTTGGACCCGAACACCCGAAACCCTAAGTGGATAGCAGTGATATAGCAAGAAAAGGGACGACCAAGGTCGTCTACCTGCAAGAATGGAGTAGACTCAGTTGAAGTCGAAGTCTAGACGACGAAAACGTGACCAAACGAGGCAGTTTTGGTGCAAGAAAGAAGATGAAAATGAAGAATAGAATGAAGAAGAAGAAGAAGATGAAGTAAATGAGAGCTAGGGCTGGGAAAATGGGGTTTATATACCCAGCCCAAGTTTGGAAAATGGCACATTTAGTCCCTGCACTTAAATCCTCGAATTCCCAAATTTGTTTCGGTTGAAAAAGACTTTAATAGGTTAATTATATTGATGATAAAAATGTATTTAATGATAATTGGTAACTTAAAAATAGTTTTATTAATGGCAATAATAATATATAAAATCGGTATATTTAGTGAAACGATGATGAAAATTGTAAAGGTTTTAAGCATAGCATACGATTCAGCGATAGCACAAGCATAAAGATGATAAAACAAGTATGATATCAACATGAATAGTTTATAAAGATGAGGAATGAACGTTCAAGGAAAAGTTAACGGAAGCCATGTTAATTGATGGACCTTGAGGTGACGGATGTCACATCCTTGTCGCTTAACCCTATATGAATTGCTTGGTGCTCTAGAGGGGGGTTAAGCACATGACAGGACCTAGACGAAAATGAAAGATAATAAAAGTACGAAATGAACGATGATGAAGATAATAAATATTATCTATATGTACGTACGATGTATGATCACATTCTAAAACCTATTATGATTGAATGAATGTAAAGAACAGTTTTAAACGAAAGATAAAGTATATTTTATTATAAAACTAGAACTCACTCAGCAACGCTGACCTTTTTATGTATTTTCCAGTTGGCAGGTGAGCATTGTTGAGGATGGCGCGGGGCAGCTACTTGGCATTTTGAATGGCATTCTTTTGTTAATGTTTTTGCATTATAATGCAAACGAATGATGTTTTAAAATGAACGCTTGTATTAACTTGCAAAAGCATTTGTAATGATATGAAAAGTTATTTCTATGTTTCCGCTGCAATGTTTTATGAATGATTAAATGTAAAGTATATGTTTTATGTGCGATGATTTACCACCTGTAAGCGTCCCGGAACGGGGCCTTACAGTTTAATTCGAGTTAAACCATCAATTAAACATCTAATTATAACCAAATTGATTGAACAAGAACCAAAACTCGTTTGACACCTTAACGTACAAATTGGGACTATTTAACAGAGGGGAAAACTTCCATATGACCCCCTTCAACTTTCTCAACCCTCTATTGCTCGAAAAATTCACTCAATCATCGACATCAAGTGCCCTATTCATTTGCGAGTGAAGCTTTACCGAGCATAAACATTACATTTCAATCTTAATCAAGTAAGTAAATACATGTTTATGCTCGATTAAGCATTGGAAACAAAAGGCCCATGGTTAATTTCGTTAAGAACATCACACGAATGTTCAATTTGATTCACAAACATTCTAGGGTTCTTATGGTTTGGGGGTATTAGGTATTTAATGTTATAAAGTTTTTAAAATCAATCCTTAGTGAGGCTGAGGCCTTTGGTTTACTGGTAAAATACATGACCCCTAAATAGGAGGTCCCCGGTTCGAATCCGGGGAACCTCATCTATTTTTTTGGGCCTTTTTGACCTTCAAAATAAATGTTAAAAATTTCTAAAAATTAAAAAAATCATTTTATAAACCTTATTTATTTTAAAATCACTTAATTATTTTTCTGTAATTTATTTATTAAACCTTCATATTTTTATTAAATATTCTAAAGCTAATGTTATAACTATCTTATCTTTATAAAAATTAGACTTTAAGTAATAGTTTTAATATACAAAAATTATTATTTCAAACATTGCTTATAAATTATTGTTTAAATCGTGCTTATTTAACTTAGTTATAAAACTTTATTTAAATTTTATATATAAATCATAAAAATTATTATAAATGTTTTCTTTTTATATCTTTATATAAAATACAATATACTTCTTTTCATTGATTGTAGCTAATCGTTTATTCGTGTAATCTTGTAATCTGTCAAGGTTTGATTGTAGCTATATGTGTTCTATAAACTTGCATAATTCATAACCATTGACATAAATTGCTACTTGTAAATCTTATATATATAT
>BJCM01268357.1:0-14003 GCA_018326385.1 Flaveria bidentis
TGTTATATCTTGTTGATAGCTTGTTCAAACACATATGATTGATCCTTTGCTCTTGGGTTTGTTAAAACAAGTAAAGAACCTTAATATTTCAGATTATGAATCATATTATTAGGGCTTTTATCCGCTGCGTTTTCATGTTTAAAATGGTTAAACAACTTTGATTTTGGTCCATCAAACCCATCACTAAAGCCAAGACCAATATCTTCCGAAGCCAAAATGAAGTCTTCCGAAGCTTCAAAGACAGTCTTCCAAAGACAACTCTTGAAGACAGATTTCTTCTAAAGACTTTTTAACACATGCTATTATCTAATGTACCTTTATCATAAAGCTAGACCACGTTTCCACTGCAACACAGATTAGACACCAACTTTACATAAGCTGGACCACCTTTCCACTGCAACTCTTGAGTTTGTACTTTCTACTTTATGTACCTTTATCCTTTTTGTAATATATTAGGATGTGAGCTATGGCATGGCATAGTCACTAGTCAAAAGGCAATCTACCTTTTGACTCAACATTGATTTTGTTGTTGTCTAGATCATGTATCTAGCTGGCCTTCAAAGTATGGTTGGCTGTAGGTTGTAGTATAAGTATCTCTGGTCCTTGTATCTTATTATCATTGCTTTGTAAACACTTGTAAGGAACTAGAGAGAAATATACAACATCCTTGAAAACTAATTAATTGTGTTCTAGTTCTGTCTCTTTGTTACTTGTGTTTCTTAGCTATCATATAAACTGGTTTTTCTAGTTCCTCATTGGTTCTAAAGAACTCTCCTCACTTGTGTTATTGTGTTGTAAAAGTGCATTCCAGGCTCTTGATATAAGATCTCACCATCTTAAGATCCCTCACACACACAAAATACTTAACATCTCAAATGGCAACTATCTCAAAAGCTGACATGGAAACTGGAACCATGACAAAGTCTCCACTGATCACTCCTGAAGACTTTGATACTTGGTGTCAAAGAATGGAAGGCTTTATCAAGTCTCAAGACTCCAAGATGTGGGACTCCGTTATTGAAGGACGTTACATACCAAGCACCCCATCTGCTACGGGTGGTGGTATGATTCCTAAGGTTGTGGCTGACTTCTCTGATGAAGACAGGAAGAGAAAATAGATTGATTAAAAAGCCATGACAGCCCTTCAAACTACTCTTCCAAACTCAATCTATAAAGGCTTCAAGAAGTGCAAGACTACAAAGCAACTATGGGAAGCATTGAAGCTTATGTATGAGGGTTCAACTGAATCCAAGGAGAACAAGAAAGATCTCCTCAAGCAGTAGTTTGAAACCTTCACCTTCAAAGTAGGTGAGACCATGACTCAACAATATTTCAGGTATGTTGAGATTGTGGGTACTCTAATGGATGTTGGAGTAACTCTTCAAAACAGGGACATTGTAAGGAAGTTTATGTCCTCTCTTCCTAGACAATGGATACATTACTGTGTTGTTATCAAGAGGACTGAGAACCTTAATACTCTTACTCTGACAGAGTAGTATGGTATTCTCAGTGGATACTAGTTGGAGATGAACATGCAAAATTCATCTAGTAACTCTAGCAATCAAATGGGTTAAGCCCTCCATGTGACTGAAAGGGATAGCATAGAACCTCCACATCATCTTATATGCTACTCTGACAACTCACAAAAGAGTCCATTCATCACCTTCCTAGAGACTCCAAGAGAAAACTACACTCAAGGAAGTCCCTTCCAAGATACAAGTTCTTCTCATGCTTTTGTCTCTGTTGATGAATCCTTAGATAACTTTCTTTTCACTCTTGAAGACTTGGACTGTATCCATCTAGATGATCTGGAGTATATGGAGATAGTTCAGCAGATGCCTCTTCTCACTAACAAAGTCAAGAAGTTCTACAAGAGGACAGGAAGGAAGTTTCCTAGTAATGCAGCCAGTGGAAAGTTTGGGCTAGCTAAAAGCAAGGTAAAGTGTTACAACTACAACTAGATAGGACACTTTGCTAAAGAGTTCAAGGCACCAAGAGCAAATGGTGTCCAAACTCAATCCAGACCAAACTACACTGAGATAGCTCCCAAGAATAAGAAGCCAAAGTAGCAAGTTGCAGTTGTTGAAGAAGGAGGCTTTGACTAGAACTTTTAGGTGGAAGATGCATCTCCAAATCAAGCACTCATGGCTGACCACGATGAAGCGAAGGTATTGGAACATCTTTGCACTCCTGAATGTATTACTAGAGTTAATAGATACAGGTCCTACAACATAGAGATGAGATCTGATCTTGAGTCCTTGAACATCTTAAAATCTGATTTCGAAAAGGTGGAAAATGATTATAAGTTAAAGATAGAGGAGTTAGAGAAAACCATTCAGTTCTTAAACACGAGCACACCAATTATAGGACTCAGATCAAGGATCTCATAACTAAGTTGAATGAATGTCAAGCTAAGCTTGTGATCAGCAAAGCCCTGGCATAAAAATGTGTTCTTGAAGAAGAGACCTTCAAGAACATGATATCCTCATCCCTGCATGCAAAAGTGTGTTATCAGAACAAGCAGGGACTGTGATCTTGTGAGATAGCTCCTCCACACACAATCTTGTTTGTATGATCTCCTAGGTGTGGAACTTGTGAAGATGAGCTTCCTCTAATAGACCCCTTGACTGAAGATGATGAAGAGGAGATGATGAAGAATGGCTCTGAGAGGAGTGAAGAAGAGCATTCTAAGAAGCGTCATCATCCCTCTAAGGATAGTAAAGCTGTTGGCATGACCAAGTCCAAGAGAAAGAACTTGATCAAAAAGAGCAAAAGAAAAGCAAGGAAGGCTTAGGAGATCAAGGCCACCTTCAGCTCTGCACAGAAACAAGTCTTTTTTCTGCAGGATTTGAAGTGGTTAAAATTGAGGACTCGAACTTGAAATCCAACAACAAGAGTTCTAGTTCATGTCCAAGTCATCCTATCACCATGATGAAGCCTGATAAGTTATGCACCATTGTTGTACAACATGAACCATCCAGCTCCAAAGGTAGTTCTAACCCCACAAGAATTGCCACATCATCTAGAAACATGAAGATGGAGATTGAAAGTGATGAAGTACAGCCTTGTTCTCAGAAGAAAACTCTTAAAAGGAAGAAAATGGATTGTGTTATGTGTGGGAATACCTCTCATCTTGCTAAAGATTGTTTCTACAATCTAAAGTGTACTCTCCACATCACAAAGAAAGAAACTTCTAAGAGTCTCAAGAAGAAGAAGAAAGCTTAGGAAGGAAAATATGTTTCCTTCCGAAGCTCCAAAATAAAGAAGAAAGCAAGTGGAAAATTGCCTTCGGAAGAAAATTTGGTCTCGGAAGAAAGGAATACTTCCGAAGCACTGAAGTCTACTGTAGTGCTAGCAGGATCTTCCAAAGGTCCAGTCATAAAACTTTCGAAACCACAATAGCTTCCAAAGTTTTAAAGGTCAAGTCCAAACTTCCACAGGTGGTGTGGAAGACAAAGAAAGGCCAAATGACTAAGAGTTCTCTATCAACAACAGCAAGAGATCCTCCAAGCACAACTATAGGATCTATTACTGCATCATTAGCTTCTACTTCTTTTGATGAGCCCAAGACCAATAAGCCTTGAATTTCCAAATGTAACTAATCATTTTCTTTGTGCAGGAACATCTCAAGACAAACAAAAATGTCTAGATCATTAGTAGTGGTTGTTCCAGGCACATGAAAGACAATAGGTCACTACTCAAAATTTTTGAAAGAATTGTTGGATGGCCAATTGCTTTTGGAGGAGATGAAGGTGGTTATGTTTTTGGAAGGGAAAAGGTCACAAATGGTAAGATCAACATTGAGAAGATAAACTTTTTCAAGGAGCTTGGATACAATCTTCTGAATGAATCTCAATTTCGTGATCAAAGTCATAACATGCTCTTTATTGACTATGAGTGCATTGTTCTTAAGCCTGGGGTGGCCATTCCTCATGAGTATATCCTACTTAGAGCCCCTAGGAGGGAGAACATGCATAAGATGGATTTGCAAGAAACATCTCCCTCAAGAAAATTTTCATGCTTTCTATCTAAAGAAAATAGTGATGAGTATTTCCTATGGCATAAAAGAATGTGCCATGTAAACTTTAAGAACATAAATAAACTTATTAAGAATGATTTAGTAACTGGAATGGCAGAGAAAGAGTTTACAAGTGAAGATCATTGTGTTGAATACCTGAAAGAGAAGCAACAGAAGGTATCTCATAAGCCTAAGGAAAGAAACTCCATCACTACACCCCTACACTTGTTACACATGGATCTCTTTGGCCCCACCAGTGTAATGAGTCTAGGAAGGACCTCTTATTGTTTGGTGATCACAGATGACTTTACAAGATTCACTTGGGTCTTTTTCCTTAGAACTAAGGATGAGACTCCTAAGATTCTTAAGAAATTCATCTTAAAGATTGAGAATCAATGTGATCACAAGGTCAAAACCATAAGATGTGATTAGGGAACTGAATTCAAGAACCAAATCCTTGATACATTTAATGATGAAAAGGGTATTAAAAGACAATACAGTGCTCCTAGGACTCCTTAGCAAAATGGTGTTACTGAGAGGAGAAACAGGACACTGATTGAAGCTATAGGAACCATGTTGTCTGACTCTAAACTGACCATCTCCTATTGGGCTGAGGTAGTCAACATTGTCTACTATGTGCAAAACTGAGGAAACCTTATGAACTTTGGCATAAGAGGAAACCTTTCATTAGTTTTCTCAGGTCATTTGGATGTCCTTGCACCATCTTGAATACCAAAGATCAATTTGCCAAAGTTTGCTAAGAAATCAGATGATGGTCACTTCATTGGATACTCTTCCTAGGCTAAGGCTTATAGAGTACACAATCTCTGAACTAGAGTAGTTGAAGAGTCAGCCAATGTGACTTTCAATGAGCACACTCTCAGTGTGAAAGGTTATGGTCCAGATTAGTTGTTTGATCTTGATTTAGTAACCAATTGTTTTAACAAATTTTGTGAGCATGTTTTAGGATCTACAGACACACTACCTACAGGTGATCCTGATCCAATATTTGAGTTGAGAAGACCTTCAAGCTATACATCTTCAACTGCAGTTGTAACTAACTCTACAAATAAAGTTTCTATAAGCACAACAATGACAAATTCAGCTGATTCATCTGAGATGCCTTCAAATTCCAGCTCAGAGGCTCCACAACCAGATAAAGAAGCTTTAATTGTAGAAGAAAATGGTGGTTGTGATAGTGATCAAGAATTTCTTGATGCTCACAACCACTCCATAGAAGACAACATCAATGACGTCACACACTCTCTTGATCAAGTCGCTCTTGATAAGTGTGCTGATGTGGTGGGAGAAATATCAATACCAAATATAAATTTCTCTGATTTAGATCTCTCTCAGTAACTTGTTATGATCCCTCAACTAAGGATACACAAGTCTCATCCGACCACAAATATCATTGGAAATGTTGACATAGGGGTAAGAACAAGAGGACAAACCCATGAAGCAAATATTTGTCTTCACACTTGTTTCTTATCTCAGATAGAACCCAAGAAGATTGATGAGCCTTTGAAGGATGAAAGTTGGGTTGAAGCTATGCAGGAGGAGCTGTTCAATTCAAAAGGCAAAAGGTTTGTAGCCTATGTCCTCTTCCTAATGGGAAGACTACTATAGGAACCAAATGGATAATTGAGAATAAGAATGATGATAGAGGAATTGTCATCATGAATAAAGCTAGACTAGTTGTTCAAGGGTACACACAAGAAGAAGGAATTTACTACACTGATGTCTTTGCTCTTGTAGCAAGACTGGAAGTTGTTTGGATATTCTTGGATTTTGTTGCATCCAAAAACTTCAAGGTCTATCAACTTGATGTCAAGTGTGCTTTTCTCTATGAGGAAATTGATGAAGAGGTGTATGTCAAACAACAACCTGGTTTTGCAGATCCTGATCATCTTGATTATGTATACAAGCTTGATAAAGCTCTTTATGGGTTGCACCTAGCACCCAGGAAGTGGTTTGATACTCTATCTTAGTATCTCTACAAGCATAGATACAGAAGGGGTACTATAGATGGAACTCTCTTCATCAAAGGACAAGGTAATGACTTGATGCTAGTTCAAGTATATGTAGATGACATCATCTTTCGTTCAACTAATCCAAAGCTCTTCAAAGACTTTGAGAAGCAGATGAAGGACAGATTTGAATTGAGTGCCATAGGGGAACTCAATTTCTTTCTGAGAATTCAAGTGAAGCAAGTTGAAGATGGCATCTTCATAAGTCAGTCAAAGTATGTTCAGGACATACTCAGAAGGTTCAACGTGATTGATTGTAAGATTACTAAGACACCCATAGAAAGAAACCACTCCCTTGGACCTGGTCTTGAGGGGGAGTGTGTGGATGAACACCTTTACAAAACTATGATTGGGTCTCTTATGTATCTTACAACAAGCAAGCTTGATATCATGTTTGCTACATGTATTTGTGCAAGATATGAGGCCAACCCTAAGATGTCACATCTTATCACTGCCAAAAGAATTCTAAGATACCTCAAAGGTGCCTCAACACTTGGCCTCTTGTATCCCAAGAATTCTGACTTTAATTTATATGCATATATAGACAGTGATTATGGTGGCTGCAATATGACTACAAATTCTTCATCTGGGGGATGTCAGATTCTTGGTGGAAGGGTTGTCTCATGCCAATGCAAGAAATAATCATGTGGCTCTGCATCAACTGCTAAAGCTGAATATGTTGCTGCTGCAAGCTGCTATGCTCAAGTGCTTTGGATTCAAAACTATGGATTAAACTTCAAGGAGACTCCCATTCACAAAGACAACAACGGTGCTATCTCAATCACTGAAAATCCAGTGTAGCTCTCCAGGACAAAACACTTAATATCAGGTATCATTTGATTAGAGATAACTTTGAAAAGGGATTAATCAAACTAGTTAAGGATAACACAAATGAACAATATGTTGATCTATTCACAAAAGCTTTTGATAAAAAAAGATTCAAGTATCTTATATCAGCTATTGGGATGATTAACTTTGAGTAGCTTTTCTTAAAAATTAAACATTTTATTTCTAAAATCTATGTGTCCTAAGTTGTCTATTCTATCACCTTCATAAGATCTTGTTTTCTCTAGATGAAAATTTTCTTAGAAGAACTTTGCTTTGAATTTTTGAAAATTCTTGGTCTTTTTCCTTTAGACGATATAATTTTTTATATTCGAAAAAAACTTATGCCTTCAAAACAAATAACTACCTAAGAAAATTGCCTTTGGGAGAAATGTCTGAAATATCTTCCAAAGCTTAAAATTTTCACTTAAGCACTTACTTGTTTTCAAGGACAATTTTCTTCCAAAGCAAAATAACTCTCGGAAGCTTTATTCTTAGCTGAATAAAACTTTTAAGTCTTAATTTTCTTACGAAGCAAAATTTTCAAAAACTCTCTGGAAATTCTTCCGAAATCATTTTGGCTTCGGAAGCTTTTTTACTAAAACTTTTGAAGAAAATTTACCTTCGAAAGATTTTCGAATTCCAAGAGAACTACTTTTGAGGAAAAAGTAAACTTCTTTTTCAGAGGTGGGAACGACATCCGGATTTTAAAGTTTATCCTCTTTCATTAACTTTGTCTTAAATCCTTTTCATATAAACCCATTAGTTTCCCCCTCTTTCTATCATCTTCATCTTTCCTCTAAACCTAAATTCTCGAAACTTTCTCTGCAACCACCTTCGTTCTTTCTTTCCTTCAGCATTAAGATTTCTTAAATGGCCAACCTTAACAGAAGAAATGATCCCGATTTCTCCATGCATTTACATAGGCAGCACAATCAGGTTGCTATGTTAAACTCTAAGAAAGATCCACACTTCTTAGAGGTTTTCCAATTGTCTAACTATTCCCACTCCCTTACCATCGATCTTGTTCTTTATGTGGATCATTTGCTTGATTTCTGGAAATCCTGTCAAGAGGTTGTTCTAAATAGGGAGAAGACATTGTCTGCTATGGTGTAGGGGAGAACAATCTTCATCACTCCAGCCATCATAAATACTCATCTACAGCTGGATGATGAGGAAGGTGAGTTGTCCTTTCCTAAAGAAGTTGTTAACAAGTCCTTCTAGCACATGGGCTATTAAGGGGATTTCTCTCTAAAGACCTTCAGAAAAGGGAAGGTCTCTTCCCAGTGGAAGTACTTACTACATGTGGTCATCCACAGCTTATCCAACAAGCATAGGGGTTGGGACCAGATTCTTGAAGATCTCTCCTTCATAGTGCATGGGATGGTTCTGGGGGTCAAGTTCAGGTATTCTCAATTTGTCTATGCAAACATGCTTGTTAACTTAGACTCCTTAGATTGTTATATGTTCAACACATTCTCAACTATGAACTAGCCTTAAAGTTGAGGGAAACAGATAATATTTTAAGATAGGGATAGATGAAGCTCGGCATCTTTAAAATCTTAAAGAAACCAACTGTTGGCTTCTCTAGAGTAGAAATAGCCCAGGTCCTAAAACTTTTAGAGCTCATTGCTCAAGGTGACAACCTGGCAACAAAAGCTAGTGTTGAGCCCACACCTTCTACATCTCAACCACCAAAACAACCACAAATCACCCTCACTTACCAAAGAAGATCCAAACGAACCCCTGCACAAGCTATTTAGTCTGTACCGGCCCCGATATCACTACCCACATAAAAAGAAGTGGAATCTAGAGCTCCTAATTCTCCTGAGGAGCAAACCACTCCCATCCCTTCAACTATCAGTCTTGAGGTTCCTTATGCTCAAACTAATGAGCTCACAAGACAAACAACCTTAAGCCTTCATTCTAAGTCTCTACACTCAGATGAACAACCTTCAGGGGACAACTATCATCCCCAACCTTTAGACTTAAACCAACTAATTCCCAAACTTGACTTCTATACTAATGAAGACTTAGGTTTCAGTGAGTATCATGAGTCTCTCTGTTCCTCCCCTACTCAAAGATAGATGAGGGCTCCTAACTCACCTATGTCTAGCCCACATTAGTCACCTGTCACTGAGGTGGATACTTCTGAACTTGTTCTGGATATCCATATGGAAGAAGCTCTCACTTCAGCAAGTGATTACATAACTAAGACCTCAACCATGGCAACTCAGCCCTTTAACACTTCAACTAAAGTTGTCATTAAGCAAAGGAAAACCAGCAGTCAAGAACTCCAAGCTGGTGGTGAGAGAGAAGACTTTGGTCCAATTCTCTCATCCCCTAATGATTCTTCTAATGAAGATGAGGGGAATTTGAGACTAAAAATGCAAAAACTATCAAATACATGCACCTATCTAGTCTCCAATGTTAGTCACCTTGAATCTCAGGTGACTACCTTGCAAAACAGGATCAATGATCAGCAACTTAAGATATCTTTTCTTAAGGAAAAATTAGCTGGGAGACCTTTAAAAAGAGCTCAACCAGGATCAAAAGAACCTGTGAATGTAGTTGATCTAACCTCTAGCTCACCTGTGCAAGTGGGTGATGCTACCAAAAAAGGGGAGAAAGTCATCACAGACACAGAACCTTGGAGTTCCCAGAGAGTATGGATATTGAGGACTCACCATCCTCACTTTTAATTGACCATACTCAACAACTTCCTTAAGTTCATATTGATGTGGACTCTATAGACTCCTTCATTCAGAGTCTTTTTGAGGAAGGGATACCAAGGGCAGTGTCATCTCCACTTCAAGGAACTTCCACTAAATCAAAGGGTGGATGTATGATGCCAACAGAAGAGCCCTCATTCTTCAAAGAGTTCAAGGGCAGCAAGAAGTCTTTAACTTTCAAACCTTGAAATACTATGAAGGTCTTGACCTTATAAGCATGCCACTTATCAACCCAAACCAATCTAGACAAGCTAATAGGCTGGCTCAAAGAATAGAAGACAGAATTACTGAAGAGTTTAGACTTAGAAGGAGACAAAGGCAATCAACTAATACTATTGGCCAATTGGATGTTGAGGCAGACCCAAAGATTAGCTTTGAAGGGGAAGCTTGACTAAAGGCGTAGTGGTAGAGCCTGAGAGCCTTGTCACATCCACAACTACTTCAGTAATTTATTCCCTCAGTGAAGCACCTACTGGTGAAGGTGCATCACAACCTCTCTCTGGTTAGAGCTTGGAAGCTACACCAAGCAATGAAGGCCAAAGCTCTCTCCACCCTGAGTCACAAAGGACTGTGAGTGACAAAGGGAAAAGAAAAATGACTTCTGAGGAGATTGAGGAGGAGGAGAGAGATGAAGAGGAAGCTAAGGGGAGAAAGTTCCTCTACTGGGTCTGCTAGATTCATGGAAGCTGCTATCATGTTTGCCCCTAGGCCAAACACTTAGGATGATGAGTTGAGGGTAGTCAAGATAAACTATTTACAAACTAGGAACTATGATATTGATAATATCATCTTTGCAAGGCCCCGTTCCCCGGACGCTCACAGCTGGACAATCATCACACATAAAACATATATTTACATTAAGATACACATACCGCAGCATCATACAGGGCATCATACATACATAACATACATCATACATACCATCATGAATAAGAATCAATCATACATAATAACATCTATGACCTCAAAAAGTCAACTTACATAGCCCCTAGGAACCTCCCAAGTCAAAGCCTAAACTACACTTTTCTCCAAAAAGTCAGAAATATTCTAAGTGTTCATCCGCATTTATCTTAGTTCATCCGCATTTCCCATACTCCATCCGCATTTGTCATCATCATTTTTTCACTTTCTCATCCGCATTTGGTATTACTCATCCACATTTGGTATTACTCATCCGCATTGATCATCCGCATTTCACATACTAATGCTCATCCGCATTGGTCATCCGCATTTGCTCACATTTAGACTTTCTCATCCGCATTGACCTTACTCATCCGCATTTGCCATCCGCATTTCACATACTCAGTCAATGCTCGTCCGCATTAACTTTCCATCCGCATTTGCTTTCATCCGTATTTGTCTACAATTACGTAATTATTCTCAACCCATTCGTACCCACACATCAGATTCAGTTCCCAAATACCATCTACCTTGTTCTAAGCTTAAATCTTACCTTCTAAGTCTTAAAAACACAACCATAACATCGACAAGCATGAACATAGACCAACATTATAACGCAACCATAGCATACACGCATTCATACATACGGGTTCAAAACCCAGTTTAATAAAAGCATACAATCATGCATTTCCAGCACCAAAATCAGTTAAAACATGTAAAAGAGTGGTTCTAGAACTCACCTTTGTAGGTTTTGAGTATGATTTCTTCCAATCTCATCTGCAATTTGAATAAACCGCCTAGAAACCCACTAATAACATAACCGAACACATACAAACACACATAAGCATACACCCAAGGACATAACCAGTCAAGAACATCATAAAACCATAAATTATTACCTTGAATTCGAATTCCTTCTTGTTCTTCCTTCAAAACCAAGAGTTTTCTGCTTTCTTTCCTTCTCTCTCTAAAATGTCCGAGAATTTGTGATGTGTGTGACATATGGGCGGCCATACCATCTTTTACACCCACTTTTTAAAGATTTTATCCTTTTTGTCACTTTTAACCCCTAGACTTGGGTTTTATTTCTTTTCTTTTTTTCTTCACTTTATTCTTCTTTCTTGTCTTTAAAAAAAATTAACCGGGTGTTACAATCTCCTTCCCCTTAGATGAGTTAAATGAACTGGCTGACATGGAATATTCACAGGAAAGAAAGGAGGCAGAGGATAATCAAAGAAGAAAAGAAAAAATAAAAGACTATACAAGCATGTGCCTACCCTCTCCCTAGTAGAAGAAAGTCTTGTACAAGAATATGTGGCTCCACAAGAACCTCAGGTAGACAAAGAAACTGATAGGATCAAAATGATCAACTACATAAGTGCCAAAGGCCTCTATCAGGCAGATGTACTTCTTCCCCTATCCTTTGAATACATTGAGTTCGAGTATCTCAAACATTTTGAACTTAAAGTAACCAAAGAAAGAAAAATCACAAATAAAAGGTTAAGGGAAGAAGTTGCAAAGCCAAGAGCCATTATCTAGAAAAGTATGAAGAAGATTGTTGATAGGCAAATGATGATGAGCTTCTTGAAGCTTTATGGAATCTCCAGAAGGAGACTTGGCCCCATGCCTCTATCCACTATGGATGAGCATATAAGGGTGATCAAGCAGAAGATTCAAAGAGGAGATTTAGTTGACTTACACTCCCCACCAAGTCAGGTTCCTCAAGAAGTGGATGTTAAGGTTGAACCATTTGAGACAACATAACCTGAACCTCCTGCTGAGCATCAGCAAGCTTTTACTTCTGATCTACAACAGGGTTCTGTCAGAAAGACAAAGAAGATCAACAAGTTGCGGCAGGCCAATCTTCTCAGTTAAAATGTTCAAAAAGGATATAGGATGGACTCTAAACCAAAGCCAAAGAAGAAAAAGAAAGAGGCATCCATCTCCCAACCTCAGGATGAGTCAGAACATCCTAAGGATGTGCAACAAAATAATGCTACATCAACTCCAATTCAAATAGCTCCTCTAGCATGAGGAAAACCCATCTTGTCCTGGACATACACTACAAATCCAAAAATATGGCATGTCATCATATATCAAGGTGTTGAAGATATCTACACATGGAAAGACATGTTCAATCTACCAATACATGATCTCTTTGACATGAAAAGACAATATGAGAGTCGGAGTGATCCTGGTCATCTTATGGAGAAAGGGATGGTCATCAACATGATGAGGACTGTTGATATCTGAAGTTTTCAAGTGTTTTGGTAGCATCAACCTAGGGGGAGTTTGTAAGGTTTCATATTAGGTTGATGCAACCCAAAACATCCATAGTCTCTCCTGCATGCATGTACAAGTGTACTGAAGTAGAATGCTTTAGAAGTTTCACACTCTTCCATGGAAAAACATTCTAAGTGTGAAATCTTCTGAAGCCAAGACCAATATCTTTCGAAGCCAAACTTGAAGTCTTTCGAATCTTCAAAGACATAGTCTTTCGAAGCCAATGTTGGGTTTTGTAACAAGTTTATCAAAGCTAGTTTAACCATTTAAACTATAAAATGTAGAGGATATAAGGGTTTAAACATGTTGTTAACAATATGAAAATATGAACCATTTTAAACCAAAAACAAAAACCCAAGAACAAGGATCATAAGCAGGTGAAATGAAGTGCTATCAAAACGAAAAAGGCAACCATAGGGTGTTCTTGAAACTACCTTTCAAGAACAAAATGATGTGGTATGGATGAGATGAAGAAGATGATGTTCCTAGAATGTATAGCCTCCAAACTAGAAGTCCTCAAGCTTGTATAGCCACAAGCCTTAGCAAAAAAACTAACTTGTTAGGTAGAAGAACACCACAACTCAAAACCTTCTTCTTGCAATCCGAAAATATCCCAGCCAAAAACGAAATTGCAGCCAACAGAACTCTATTTTTTTAGCCAAGAAGAGAGAAAATGAGAGTTCTTTGCATGAGAGTGAGAGACGGTGTTAAAGGGAAGAGTGTACGAATGGTAAATGTCTTGTAAAAAACAAGACATGGATGTTCCCCATGCCCAAAAAGGGCGGCCAAATTGGGGTGTTTGAAATGGGTTCCCTCAATTTCAATTTTTTTTTAAAATACTTACACTTTTAACCCTTTAGATTATAAAATTTAAACCTCTTTTAATTTTATAACATTAACACACTTTTATTTGTTATTATATAACTCACTTAAATAATGAAACACATAATTTCTCATGAACAAATTATCCATGTAATGTTGTTCTATTACAAAAGCAAAGCTTTAGAAAACCCATTTTCTAAATTGGTGTCAATATTTATTTGTATGATTTCATCAACAAATAAATATTTATTGGTGTTTGTATAGCTTGTTATTGGGTATGACCCAACTTGGATCATAACGTACTAACCACATCAATCTTGTATGTGTCTTGGGCATATAAGATCCAACAATCTCCCACTTGCACAAGATTCATAGAAGATTGATGCAAGCAGT
>BJCM01268358.1:0-23426 GCA_018326385.1 Flaveria bidentis
AGCCAACCTCTTAGATGAATATGTCTTGCGGATTGATAGGAAGTGAGCACTCTTCGTCAAACGGTTAACTACCACCCATATAGCATCGTACCCTCGCGCTGTGCGCGGTAGCTTCGTAATAAAGTCCATGGTGATATGCTCCCACTTCCACTCCGGTATATCCAAAGGTTGGATCTTTCCATACGGCTTTTGGTGCTCGGCCTTCACTTGTAAACAAGTAAGGCACTTACTCACATACTCCACCACATCACGCTTCATACCCGGTCACCAATTGTCTTTCTTCATGTCTTAGTACATCTTTGTAGAACTAGAATGAACAGAGTACCGAGTCTTATGAGCTTCATCCATAATCTTCACACGAAGATCCCCAAAATGAGGAATCCACACCAGTCCAAATCGGGTTTTAACACCAAGTGTGTTTTCACCCAAACCCTATGCGCCCAAATAATGTCCATGCACCTAGAAATAGGCTGAATTTGACTAAGTGTCCACATGCCCAGAAAGCCCATGCGCCTACATAGTACCCATGCACCTAAAATTTTCCCACAATGACTAAGTGATAGGCCATGTGCCCAGATGTTTCCCATGCGCCTAAGTGTTCCCCATGCACCTAAAAGGCCATGCGCCTGCATAGTACCCATGCGCCTAAGACTTAGAATTATTTTCTGATTTTTGGGGAAAATGTAAATGTATGCTTTAACTTGGGAAGTTCTCGGGATAATGTAGGTTGATGTTTTATGGTAATTGATGATGTTATGGGTGATGTATGATGTGGCATGAATGATGATGTGTGATTGATGCTATGCTTATGCATGATGATGATGTATGATAATTATGTATGTTATGTATGATGTGGTTCCTACTGTTCCTTATTACGTATAATGTGTGACTTTACGTGGTGTGATTATGATAATGAACATAAAAGTATTATCTTAACGAAGTGAAAGCTTTAAGATAATGAAAGTGGAACATAATGAACGAATGAAAAGTCTTGCAAGAAAATAAAAGGAGGTTCACAACTCATTGAGAGTTGTTAGCTCGACTGTGTTTACAGCGTGCGATCTTGGCTAACCCTTAAGGGTTCACATACAGGGGGAGTTAGTCTATTTGACTAACCTATACATGTGATATGTGCAATATAGGGTCCTTGTCGCTTAAACCTAGATGATATGGCTTTGTGCTTAAGAGGGGGTGAGGCATACGACAGGACCTAGATAGAAGTGAAAAGATAATAAATGTATAAAAAGTGCGATAAGTATGAAATGTGCAAATGTACGAAACGAACGATGATGAAGATAATAATTATTACCTTGATGTACGTATGATGTGTGATCATGTGTGATAGTAAAGAAAATTTTTTAACAAATGAAAGGTAATGAAATGTTTTTTTGTAAAACTAGAACTCACTCAGCAACGCTGACTTTTATGTGTTTCCAGTTGGCAGGTAAATGTTGCTGAGGATGGCACGAGGTGGCTAATTGGCTTGTTTTGGATGGCATCCATTTTATGTTGCGATAATGTTTTTGCATTGTAATGCGAACAAGCAACATTTTGTAATGAATGTTGTATTATTTTGCAAAATAGATTATTCATGATGAATGAAATGGTTGTTTAAAATGATTCCGCTGCAATATTTTAGTATAGTTAATGTAAATTATATGATTTAAGTGTGATGATTAACCAACTGTGAGCGTCCCGGGAACAGGGCCTTACAAGTTGGTATCAGAGCCAAAGTTAAAGTGAAACAGGTTAAAATTTTCAAAATAAACCAAAACTTAAACTGAAAATAGGACAAAAGGAAGGGATGCCAGTCCTAGTAGTTGTGTGCCATCAGGTATTTTTCTTAAATGATAATCGGTCTTACGTGCGCATGTTATGTGGTTTATGTGACTTTTGTAAATTTAGATAATGATATAGTCAGGATAGGAAATGCTTGGGGTATGAAAAGTAAAGTAAGTGGCTTGTTAGACCTTGAAAGGATTACGCATGCCAATTCAATGGGTGAGTTGATCGTTGCTTTGCTGGATTCCCACAAGCCCAAGAAGAAATGTGGATGAAGATCCTGCATAGAAGAAAATCCAAGTATGGTCTTCCGTATTTGTCAATGCGGACGACATAAAACAAATACGGACAAGTATTTGTTCTTCCGCATTAACAAATGCGGAAGATCAATCAGTAATGCGGACAAGACTTTGTTCATCCGCATTTGCCAATGCGGATGACGAGACAAATACGCAGAAGTATTTGTTCATCCGCATTAACCAATGCGGATGACCAACATACAAATGCAGATGATCAAGTGAAGAAATGCTGATCAAGTTAACTCATCCGCATTTGTCAATGCGGATGAACAAGCAAAGATACGGATCAAGACTTAGACTAGTTCTGATGTAATAGGTCAGGGGTAGTTTAGTCATTCTGTAAAAGGCATCTTTTCTGCCTATAAATAGAATAGAAAACCTCGTACATGAGGTGACGGCTGATAGACATTGAGAATATCTGTTGTCTTTTATTCTTTGTAATCAATCACCTTCATTAATATATACAAAAGCATTTATGAGTATATTCTTGCATTAATTGTTTATAGATTGTTTGTTTCTGTCATTCAATCATTAAATCAATCACTATATTCTATCCTTAGTGGGAATCTCACTCTTACTAACCCAGTCAATTGGTATCAGAGCTTTGGCTCTCGGTTGTCTTTTAGATCTGCCCAAGATCTTAATAGAACTTGATTGATCTAGTAGAATATACCATCATCTCTACTTAGTAAACAATAGAAAATACTCTTCAAAAAGGAACTTCTATCAATCAATTCTCACCTTCAAGAACTATATACAAAACCTTCAGCTTCATATAAAGAACAGAAGCTGCGACAGAACCAAGATCAATTAACAGACCTGATTTACTAAGCAGTTGTTGAACGATTTGGACTATTCGGACTAATTAATCTTAAAACTTACCTAATCTATATTTATACAAGCTAAACACCTTGTTAAAATGGATTCACATAGTTTTTCAGAACTTGGTCATACTCCAAAACCACCAATGCTTAATCATAAATCTGAATTTAAACAATGGAAAATCACATTCATGAACTATATTACAGGTGTAGATCCAGATTATTGGATTTCAATCTGCAAGGACAACACATTCCAGTCACTCTGTTTGCAGATCAAGCTGCTATCTACAAGACAGCAAGAATTCCTATTGAAGATCTAACTCTTGATGAAGAAGATTTAAAGAAAATCAAGATTGATCTGAAAGCTTATTCTATCCTAACTCAAGCACTCAAGATGGATCTGCTGAAAAGATTAGAAAAATATAGAACTGCCAAAGCAGTATGGGATGCACTGCTGATCATGTGTGAAGGAAGTAGTGAAGTTGCTGAAATTAACAAGGAAAAACTTGTTAATCAATTTGAAACTTTTCATCACTCCAAAGGGGAGTCCATCTCTAAATAGCTTCACAGATTAGTGCAGCTGGTGAATGACTTAGAGATAATGGGAGTCACCTACAAGGTCAAGGAGTTGAACAAGAAAATGCTACACAGCCTTCCTGAAAGTTGGAAATAGAATGTTACAATGCTGAAAAATACTCTTGATCATGGGAGTACTACTTTGGATATCTTGATAGCAAAAATAGAAGCATTAGAGCTTGATGAAAGAATCAGAAATCTAGGAGGACCAAGAGTGATTGAAGCATACAAATTTCCATCTGACTCTCATACTGTGGAAAATGCCATCATCACTGAAGAAGATGATTTTATGTCCTCAAGGGATCAAACCAAGACCACTGGATTCATTGCAGCTCCATCTATCAACAAGCCTTCAACATCATCCCAATCGGCAGGATTCTTAGCAACTCTTCCAAACACCCATAATGATACAAAATTAGAACAACAAAAGGCTACTTACAATGCCTTTGTTGCAAGTTTTGAAGCTTATCTGGGAGGAAGACTCACATCTGCACATCTGATCCAGGAAGACCTGGAGGAAATGGATCCAAATGATGTGGAAGAATTGGATTTACAATGGCAAATGGTCATGATTGCTATGAGAGCAAAGAAATTTTTCAGAAAAGGCAGAAGACTCAGCCTTAATGAAAATACAAAGCTTGGATATGATAAATCTAAAGTAAAATGCTTCAACTGCGGCATACCTGGTCACTTCTCAAGAGAATGCAATGCACCCAAAAGAAACAACTTTCAAAGAAACTCTCAAAGCCAGCCATCATCACAATCAAACTCAAGCTCTCATTCCAACAACCATCAACACTAGTATTATCATCAACAACAACAGTCATACCAGAATTAACCAAAGTTGACTAATCAAGCTCATGGAAGCATTCAGTCATCTGGAAATGCTCTTGTGATCAAACAAGATAGAGTATGTGATTGGAGCCTGTATGCAAAGGAAGTAAAGCCTCAATTTCAAAATCATGCACTTATGGATCACATCAATGATGGTCCTTCTCCAATGCCTAATGAGGTAAAATCTAACCTTTGTAGTGAAAAATGTATTAATGAATTGCAAGATTATAGAGAGCATAACCATAAACTGGCACATAAAATAAAAGAAGAAAAGGTGAAGTCAGAGATGATGAAAAGAAAGATAAAAGGATTTGAAATTAAAATAAAATCTCTCATCTCTGACATTGAAAAACTGGATGGTGAAAATTACACTCTTACAGCTGAGAATGAGCTACTCACTGAAAAATTAGCTCAATCTAAGGTTGAACATACTCTTACTGAAGTGAAACTTGAAAATTTTCAACTATCTTCAGTCAAGCTAAAAGAGATGCTTGATTCTCAAAAGGATCCAAAGGAAAAGTCAGGGATTGGGTATAATTCATGTCCTCCACCATACAATGACAACTACACTATCATGCCTGAATTTGTCACACTCAATGAAGAAATTGAAACTAAAACTATGGAACCAAAATCTATAGTAAAACAAGTAACCAATCCTCAGAATAAACCTGATGTTTATGTTGAAACAAATAAGGAGAAAATCATATTAGGTTATCCAATCAAGATTAAAGAGTGTTCAGACAAGGCAGTGAGTGTCACCAAACCCACAAGCCCCATAAAAGCAATTGTCCCATTTATGAAATTAATACCTTCTGTCTTGAAAGGTATAAAGAAATATGTGAAGTCAGTGAAACCCACTGCTGAGAGCAGCTCTGATAATGAGATTATATCTCCAAAAAATTCAAGCAAATCAAAAAAGGTTTCACTGCAAAAGAAACAAAAAGGATCATTGAGTTCAACACATAAAACTCTATCAGACCCTCAGTCTTCAAGATTAAGACAGGGAGTTGGGTTTGATATTTGCAACAAGGAACATGTTGACTAGTTTGAGAAAGAGGTGAGAAATAGGTTGAAGAAACAAAAATAGACTAGCAAATCAAACATTTGTAGTGTTGTGAAGCAAACTACAAAAAGGACTAATTTTGATTCATCCCCTAAAGAAAAGAAAGTGGCTCAACAGCAAAAGAGAAAATCAGTTGAGTCACAAAAATCAAAATCTGATTCAAGCAACAAACAAATGTATTGTGACATTTGTGATATGTTCAATCACAAGACAGAAGAGTGCTTTTATAATCAATATTGCTCTATCTATGACATGAACAATCACTCCACCAAAAACTGTTATTTTAAAAAATATTGTTTAGTGTGTGACATGAGCAATAACAATACATCTGATTGTTACTTCAATCATAAGGGATTGAGAATTTCCCAACACAAGCCTATCTCAAAAACATCTACTGTGACACATACTATCAGACCTCATTTTCACAACAATCAATCTAGGACATCTAGATAAACAAATGACAAGAACACTTTGAAGGAATTGTGGAAGGATCAAAGAAAACATCACACAATGAAACCCAAAATTGACCTTCCCAAACAAAGAGAACTTTTGATAATGAAAAACGGGCTAAATTTCTACAAAGAAACAGAGACCAACCATTTCATTACTCATCTGAATCTTCAAAAGATGTTGATGAGATGACTCAACCCAGTCATTACCAAAAATCTCCTAGGACACCTCCATCTAACCACAATTTAGAGGGAAATATCAAGAAGTCACCATTATGAATAGGAACAGGAAACCCAAGACCATCATGGCTTGGGTTCCCTATTCTAATTATTTCTTTTTGCTTGCAGGTTCATCCACACAGGTCTAATAGCTTATGGTACGTAGACAGTGACTATTCTCGACACATGACTAGAGATCATTCCCTCCTTCATGACTTCAAGCATATACAAGGAACTACTATGGCATTTGGTGGAGATTCACAGGGTGGTAGAATTAAAAATGAAGATTTGTGACAAATAGGATGCTGAGCTTTGACAGAGTGAACTACTATGAACAGCTGAATTTCAATCTGCTAAGCGTGTCTCAGATCTGCAACAAAAAATATTCCACTCACTTTACAAACACTCATTGCTACATTCTGAAACTTGGATTTCTGATCTCTAAGGAATGGGTTGTCTTAAAGACCCTGAGGAAGAATAATACTTACGTTTTAAACCTGTGTTCTGCATCACCTAAAGAAGAAACATGTCTTTTGTCAAAAGCATCATTTGATGAGTCTCAGCTTTGGTATAGACGTTTGGGGCACACAAACTTCAAAAACATGAACAAATTGGTCAAAGGAAACCATGTCATTGGTCTTCCTCAAAAAGAATTTCATTTTGTTAATCACTGTTCAGGGTGCCTCAAAGGAAAACAACACAAATCTTCTCACAAAACCAAGTTGGTGAACACAAACAATACTCCATTAAAGTAACTTCACATGGATCTATTTGGACCAACTCATGTCATGAGTATTGGAAAGAAACAGTATTGTTTAGTGATCATTGATGACTTTTCACGATTCATATGAGTTTTCTTCTTACTTCCTAAAAATGAGGCATCCCAAATCATACAAGAATTTATCACTAAAATTGAAAATCAACATGATCTTAAGGTCAAAATAATCAGAAGTGATAATGGTACTGAATTTAAAAATGAATGTAAGAGTTCTTTTTGTGCAACCAAAGGCATTGCTCATCAATTCAGTGCAGCTAGAACTCCTCAACAAAATGGGGTAGCTGAAAGGAGGAATTAAACACTGCTTGAAGCAGCAAGAACGATGCAAGGCGATGCTAAACTGCCAATCACCTTCTAGGCAGAGGCAGTTAATACATCGTGCTTTGTACAAAACCGAACTCTACTTGTTAATGAAAACAACATGACTCCTTATGAAGTGCTCTTTCATAGAAAACCATTCATTGGATTTCTTAAATCATTTGGTAGTCCTATCTCAATATTAAACACCCGAGACTATTTAGGAAAGTTTTTCATCTAAGTCTGATGAAGGATTCTTTGTAGGTTATTCTTCTGTTTCAAAGGCTTACAGAGTGTTTAATCCTAGATTAAACATTATTGATGAATCAACAAATGTTCTATTCAAGGAACATTCATTTCCCAAATCTACAAATGGTTCTGACTGGTTGTTTGATATTGACTCATTTACAAAATCATTTGATCAATTTCACTTGTCTGATGCAGGAAATCTACATTTAGGTGACACTTCGTCAGTTGTAGAAAGAAGAGATGACTTTCCATTGATTCCTCCTATATTTGTTGAATGCATGAATGAAGATGTTCCTCTTCAAGCTGATCCCATCAGACAACCATCACAAAACCTTAGTTATTCAAACTGAAGGAGGTCCAAGCCTGTTACCATCACATTCAGATGATCTGTCAACTAAGATCAGAAATCAAAAACAAGCTACTCCTCTAGCTGAAACACAAAGGACATCAAATGATGAAAGCAATCACAGTGTTGCTGAAGCTGAAGCAGGAACTGAAACGAAGTCTGACAATCTTCATAATTCAACAACAGTACAAGATGAATTTGTCCGTGACCATAATGAACTAAATGTCTCCAATCTTGATGTAACCATTTCTGGTGACTCTATTCCAACCACCAGAATACACAAGAATCATCCAGTTGAAACCATTATTGGTGAACTTAATGAGAGGGTGACAAGAAGCAAGTCCAGTATTGCAAACATCTGTTTGTTCTCATGCTTTCTATGTCAAACAGTACCCAAGAACATCAAAGAGGTACTTCAAGACAATAGCTAGATTGAAGCAATACAGGAAGAATTACTCAAATTCAAGAAGCAAGAAGTATTGCAATTGGTAGATCTTCCCGAAGGACAATACCCTATCGGTACCAGATGGTTGTACATGAACAAGAATGATGATAGAGGGATCGTCATCAGAAAAAAAGCAAGATTAGTGGCGCAGGGATACACTCAAGAAGAAGGAATTGACTATAACAAAGTGTTTGAACCTGTTGCCAGATTAGAAGCAATCAGAATATTTTTAGCATATTCTGCATCCATGAAATTTACTGTTTATCAAATGGACGTAATGTGTGCCTTCTTGTATGGAAAGATTGTTGAGGAGGTCTATGTGAGTCAACCACCTAGCTTTGAAGATCCAGATTTCCCTCATAGAGTTACAAGCTTGACAAAGCTCCATATGGTCTTCACCAAGCCCCAAGAAAGTGGTATGAGACTCTATCATCCTTTCTTCTTGAACATGGATATGAAAGAGGAAAGAATGATCAGAATCTCTTCAGAAGAATAAGAGGAAAATACATGTTGTTAGTCCAGATTTATGTGGATGACATTATATCTCTATAAACAAGCAACTCTGCAAAGAATTTGAAGACCTAATGCATTCAAAATTCCAAATGAGTGCAATGGGAGAACTCACATTCTTCTTAGGAGTGCAAGTTCAACAGACAACAGATGGAATCTTTATCAACCAATCCAAATATGTGGATACAATGCTAAAGAAGTTTTATTTTGTTGATTGTCAGTCTATTAGAACACCAGTTGATACCAAAGTGAAAATTGGACTTGATCCAAAAGGAAAATTTGTTGATCAAACTAAATATCGATCTATGATAGGATCACTTATGTATCTAACTGCTAGCAGACCTGATATTATGTTTGGTGTTTATGTGTGTGACAGGTATCAAGCTGATCCAAAAGAATCACATTTGAATGCAGTCAAGAGGATATTTAGATATCTGAAGGGCAAACCAGCTCTTGGGTTATGGTATCCAAAAGAAGAAGCCTTTAATCTCTATGCTTTCACTAATAGTGATTATGGAGGATGCAACTTCAATAGAAAATCCAGATCTAGAGGTTGTCAGTTTCTTGGTCCCGGACTGGTTTCATGGTAATGCAAGAAGCAGACAAACGTATCTGTATCAACAGTAGAAGCTGAGTATATAGCAGCATTAGCCTGTTGCTCTCAAGTTCTCTGGATTCAAAACCAGATGCTTGATTATGGTTTTAACTTCTTGCACACACCAATTCATATTGACAACACAGCAGCTGTTTTCATAACTAATAATCCAGTTCAGCACTCAAAAACCAAACACATTGAAATTAGATATCACTTTTTGAGAGACTCTGCTGAAAAGGGTTTAATCAAATAGATTCAAGTACCCACTGAAAATCAATTTGCTGATTTATTTACTAAGGCAGTTGAACCTGGTAGGTTTGAATTCCAAGTTCAATCAATTGGCATGATTAACCTTGAGTAAAACCAATCAAAACATCAAAAAAACAAGTCAAAATCTTTAGAATATCACAAAAAGAAGTCCAGTTTGATGAAGAAAAGAATATTGGGAAATGATATAATTACAGTCATTATATCATTCACTGTGTTCAAAAATTGCAAGACTGTCATGACTTACCAGCTATGTTGGTAGGCTCAACTTGGAAGAAGATACATGCAGTGATAAATTAAAATCTTATTTAATAGTGAAACACTCATCACAAAGTACAGGTATGTATTGGCTTATTTGAGTGCATGTGTGTGTAGTAACCTAAAACACCAGGTAATGGTACTTTATGAATCTCTTTCACCTACATCCAGTTTCATCTTTGTTTTGCTGAGCAAAGACCTGATGAAACATGTACATAGTGCAGATGTACTGATCCAAAAGATTCCTAATGAGTAACACATCCAAATTGGATGTATCTACAAAAGCAATACATTCCAAGTGAATGAACAAAAGAATCCCATCATGGATCACCTTCCAAAGTGAAGTGAAAAGAATCCCAATGTGGATCATCATGAAAAGGATCAAAGTAAAAGAATCCCAATAAGGATCAGTGAAAATGAATTCTCATAACTTAAGTAACCTGGTAAGGAAAGTTGTTGCAAAGTTCTACCATGCATTGTATAAGGGTGGTTGATCATTCCATGCTTGTGTGTGAGGTACATATTGAATAATTAAATCAACCAAAAACATGATAAATATCACTTGCATCAAAATATCAACCTGGTATGAGTTTAAGAGGACAAGCATACCTTCAATCATCAAGTTCAAAAACATATCCATTTTATCATAAAGGATGCACATGTGTAATGTAAGATTGATATGATCCCAACAAAGGATATACTTCTCTTCATTATTAATAATCATAATAAAATTCAAAAAGTTTTTAAATCTTTAAAGTTTCTATCCAAATATGGATATAAGCTTTAGGGGGAGTAGTTTAAAATTTTTGAGTAAGTCTATATTTTTGTTTACTAGCTTAAATTACTTTCTTAAAAATTCAAAACAAAACAAAAAGAAAACACAGGTATTGTTGCAAAAGTTATACCATAGTATCTTAGCTTATGTAGATTCTTGTCACCATGACAAGTCCAGGATCAGTCAAGCAACAGGAAACTTGTATCTCTTCTGATATACAGGTCAATCCAAGCAAGAATTGACAATTCCAACAACAACAACTTCATAAGAGAATTCAACCAAAGACAGCCTTCATAACAAGAAAAACCAAAACAGACACATTAACTTATGATTAAGTTCAAAAGTTAATGCAGGTAAGTGCATTGGTTAATGTAGGTGAAGGTAACCCATGCTTAAAACCAATGCAGGTAACTCTAGATTTCCAAACAAAACTAATGCGGATAAAGATTGTTCCCTACTGCATTAGTATGAATATGATGTAAATGTGGAATTTATTCTATCACATTTGCTACAGTGAGCAAATGCTGACAAGTTTTGTCAACCGCAATTGCTATAGTAAACAAATGCTGACAAATTTATTCTACCGCATTTGCTATAGTGAGCAAATTCTGGCAAGTTTCGTGAACCGCATTTGCTATTGTAAACAAATACTGACAAAATTTATTCTATCGCATTTGCTACAGTGAGCAAATGCTGACAAGTTTTGTCAACCACATTTGCTACACTAACAAATGCTGACAAATTTATTCTATCGCGTTTGCTACAGTGAGCAAATGCTGACAAGTTTTTTCAACCGCATTTGCTACAGTGAGCAATGATGAACAAGTTTTGTGAACCGCTTGTGTTACGGTGAACAAATACTGATGAACTCCGTTCTTCCACATTTGCCACAGTACACAAATGCGGATATAAGAAAGCTCAAGTAACAAAAGTTCTGCATTTCCTACAGTGTGTTAATGCGGATGCCACAAAAACAAGTTAAAATCTTCCGCATTTGAAACAGTAAACAAATGCGGATGACCCAAAGACTTAAAATTTAACTTCCGCATTTGCTACAATGACAAAATATTGTGACCGCACTTGCTCTGAAACTTGTAAAATTTTTTAAAAGCCAATATTTGACTATTTAAAGGAATTTCAAAGGGTCATTTAATACTTTTCAAATTTGAGAGACTACATAGTGAGACGAGCGAAAAAACACTTTAAACCCTCTTTGATCATCATCATCAACAACAACCAAAGATTTTAGTGTGTTCTACTCAACCTGTTATTGTAATCGATTCCAAACCACAGTAGCATTGAAAGAAAGGTGAAATTTCCAAAAATCTTTCATGACCTAACTTTTGGACTGTTAAACCAAAAGTGAACGAAGAACCAAATGTTAACGAAGAACACACAAAATCCAATTTATTCAAAGATATGTTATACATTTTCGACATCAATGAATATGCAAACAAAAAGGAATTTTAACCAACATGAAAATCCTTCATTTTTGTGTTCATCACAAGAACAGAGTTTGATGAAAAACGAAATGTGTGACAAATTAATGAAGTAACATCTAATAAATGGTTTATTTAAACTTGAAAAACAGAGAAAATGTGATTGTTCTACAACAAATTCACCATTTGATGTGACAATAATGAAACAGTGACTTCAAACATTCATCTTTGACCACTAAAAGTCAAACTAATCAATTGTGCACATGCTTTCTCATCAAAACTAACACATATGTCTCTTATAAAGATTGAATGGCTAATCTTTCATGGAGCAAGCTCCATAATGTCAGCGGTTATTTAGACCCTGATGTACTAGAATCTGAGGGACTCAGAGACATTATCAGATTTATCTCTACAACAAGGGTAGCTTAGGTTATCACTGTTAGACCCATCATTTATGAGAACCTCATAAGGTCTTTCTGGAATTCAGCTGAAGTGATTGAAGTAGATGGTGTTAGAACTTTATCTAGAAGAATTGATAATGAGCACACTCTAATCATAACTGAAGATTCTGTGAGAAGATGTCTTCATTTTGGTGATGATGCTGATGCACTAATAGAGTTGGATGAGGATGACATCACTACCGATTTTGCAGAAATTAGGTATGAAGGGAGATTTTAAGCTAAGCAGATTGTAAAGGGATTAGTTGATTTGCCTTGGAGATTTCTAATTCACATCTTTCAGCACTTTTTATCCAAGAGGAAAACATGGTGAAATGATATTCCAATCATAACTTCATCAACAATTTGTGCTCTATGCACAAACAGACCATTCAACATGTCAGCTTATGTATTTAATGGTCTGCTATCAAATATTCAAGAGGGAAGGAGATACAAATTCTTAATGTATACAAGATTCATTCAATGCCTGATAAATGATGCATTCCAAAATCTAGCTACTGAGGGAATAGTTCTAGATATTCCTCATTATGACGCTAAATCATACAAGTACATTAAGAAGAGGGATCCCAGAAACTTCTATAGTGGAGCTCACTGACCTCTTCTTCCTTGGATGCTTCAACAGAACAATCCAAAAGAACAAGGAGAAGAATGAGATGCTCATGATCACACTGAAGAACAAGCTACTGATGAGCAAGCTGATGGTATTGATAGGCAAAGGTCAGTATCACCCCAGGATGGTGTAGGGGGTGATTCTCATACTGAACCTGAAATTCATGACTATGCATCTCCATTTGTGTCTCTACCACAACAATCTCCACAACCATCTCCATAATCATAACCATAACCATCACCACAACCATCTCCACAACCATCACCACAACTATCTCCACAAACATCACCACAACCATCACCATTACAATCTCCCCATAAAACTCCTATTCCATCACCAATAGCCCAACCAATAACATCTCCACCTCATCACTCACCAATATCACCACCTCATCACTCACCAGAATCACCACCTCAAACATTGCCCAACCATAATAACCCAACTGAGTTTGGAGACTCAACCAGCTCATCTAAAGCATCCAAATCATCTTCGGATGAGGAGGATCAACATGTTCAAATGCCTGAAAAGAGAGTCACTTTTGAGACTGCTCCTTTAGAGAGTTTTGCTGAATTTAATGTAAATAGACCGGATGAAAAGGATGAGTTAATCTCTGAGCTCTTGCAAAAAGTTGAAAGGATGGAAAGAATACTGAATAGGAGAGCTAGAATCATTGATGATAGGATTCTAGAACTTGATGAAAAGGAGCATGAGTTAAAAGAGCTAAAAGAAAAATATGAAGTTGAAAAGAAAGAGAGAGAAAAAGATTGAATACTTAAAAGCTACTCTTAACCATTCTAAAGAAGAAGTAAGTGGCCATGTTGATACTCTTGCCATTCAAACTATAGCTATGGAAGAGCAAGAGGATATTATTGAAGAACAAGCAAAGATCATCTCCAATCTCCAAAGTCAAATTAAAGACCAAAATAAAAGGATCTCTGAACTTGAGATGTTAATTGAAATTCAAAAAAGTGTTGCGGCTGAAGAAAGTAAAAAGAATAAAGAATCAAGTCTAGAAATTATGGTTTATTCTGGACAATCAGATGCTACTCAAACTGAGAAGGCTGAATTTGAAGAACTAATGAGTTCTCTAGATAGCTTTACTTCTGAAGAATTCATAATTGATAAGGAATTTTGGGATTTTGTTGCTACTCAGAGGACCAACACTGAACCTATTGTGGTCATTTCTCAATCTCCAGTTCCCTTGGAGAAAGAGTTGAGTATGCAAATGGTACCTGCTGTGTCATTATCAGAGGAAAAAAAATATATGATCAGAGAGGTTTGTGAAAAAGAAAAAGAAAAAGAAAAGGAAGAAAAAGAAGCTGATGATCAAGAACAAGTACAAGTTGAGGCTGAAAAAGTGCCTGAGGAGATGAAAAAGACTGAATCCTCTTCTGGTCCTCCACTTCAAACTTATACCAGAAAGAGGAAATTCTTATCTAAAAATGCAAAAGGGAAGAGACCAATAGTTGAAGAAGAAAATGTGAAGAAAAGTAAAAAAGGATGATCCAAGAAGTTTGGCAGCAATAGCTGAATTCCTAGATGAACATGAGAAGGCTGAGGCTCAATTAAAGAAACAAGTGGCATTCATTGATCTGAAAGAAGGGGAAATAGAAGGAGGATATGATGCTAAAAAGGTGGTAGATATGGACAGTCCTATGCAAAAAGAAAATTATGTAGATGAAATGGTGTTAAAGGCTCAAACTGATGACCTTATGATAAAACCCATGTTTTTGATCAATCACGGGTATGATGCAGATGAAGTATTTAGTATGACATATGAAGGCATGAAAGCAGCAGAAGAAAAAGTCAATAAACTGTTGGACCCCATGGTTGAAACAGATTATAAGAAGTCAATTGCACCCAAAGCTCAAAAGCCAAAGCAGTCAGTCATGAAGAAGCAATCTCAAGCTGATGAACCTTTACATCCTGATCCCTATGCAATGACTGATAGGGAAATGAAGGATTACCTCACCAGTCAAGGATTCACTAAAAGGAAATTAGGAAACATGAAAACTAACTCACTAAGAGCTGCCACACTCAGATTAATGAATGAAAAGAAAGAAAAGTTGAAGAGATTAGAAGAAGAAGTCATCAATCAAAAGCCAAGATCAAAAATTTCCGCACAAGACATGCAACTTACACATAAAGATCAAGACTATCTGGCACCTGTTCTTCACAAATATCTAGAGTGGTTTGTTGAACCCTCCCAACTGAAACTTCAGGAAGGGTTGACCACTTCTATGATGATCAGAGGTGTATCTACTCCAAAAGGTAAAATAGACCAGAAAATTATTGCTTGGAAGTATGATAGTTCATGGAATATGTTTATGGTTAAAAGAATCTCAGGTCTAGTGCAATTTTTTACAGAGTACTCTACTCTGGTAAATGCACTTGAGATTCATAACCTGAAAGAACTGGCTAATCTGGAGCTGATCAACCATAATGCCATGTTTAGAGGATATGAGTTTGAAGATATACTTAAAATGTTCAAGATAACCAACAACTTAATTCATTAAAAGTAATATGTATTAGAAAAGACAAAACTTTCAAGAACCCTCTGGAGATGAAACAGACAAAACCAGCTAAAAAGGTAGTGTTTCCAGAACTTAGAGTGAAACCTACTGAATCATTGAAAAGAAAAATGGTGGCTGGTACAAATTCCTCAATACCAATCTCAAATGTTTATTATGATGATAAGACCTATGAATTGGTGATTGAGAGGAAGTGGGAAGATAAAGAAGGTGCTGAAATCAGATTGTTCAGTGGCTATGAAGTGAGACTACTGGATCAATCATATATTCACTACATATACACAAGGCACTTCAGAGAGATATCAAACAAATTGGGTCAAGAAGATCGACATTTGTTTCTAAAGTGTATCAAAATATTAAAGATAGCTTATGATCATATTAGTGCAAAGAGGGAGAAAAGGAAGAAGAAGAAGACACCACTATAGTAGGGCAACATTGTCAAACTAGAAGTTGATGTAGATGGTTCTCTCTTAATTCATAGGGATGGGCTATCTACGGTGTCTATTTGGGAACCAATCTCACTTAAGAAACTACCACTTGAAGCCATTCACAATATGAGAAGAATGAAGACTCATGTACTAAGCACGGATAAAGTGTCAGATGCTCAAGACTTTATTAACATGATCAAGGCAATTTTGGATCCAACTCAAGCAACACCTTTTACACCACCACAAGACCCAGCAGAATCATCACAACCTTAATCACTACCCAAATATTAAAGAACATAGGCTGCATAATCCTTAGGGGGAGTATTGTTGGAAACTGAAAGGATTATGCATGCCAATTCAATGGGTGAGTTGATGGTTGCTTTGCTGGATTCCCACAAGTCCAAGAAGAAATGCGGATGAAGATCCTTCACAAAAGAAAAACCAAGTATGGTCTTCCGCATTTGTCAATGCAGAAGACATAAAACAAATACGGACAAGTATTTGTTCTTCTGTATTAAGAAATGCGGAAGACCAATTAGTAATGTGGACAAGACTTTGTTCATCCGCATTTGCCAATGCGGATGACCAGACAAATGCGTAGAAGTATTTCTTCATCCGCATTAACCAATGCGGATGACCAACATACAAATACGGATGATCAAGTAAAGAAATGATGATCAAGTCAACTCATCCGCATTTGTCAATGGGGATGAACAAGCAAAGATGCAGATCAAGACTTAGACTAGTTCTGATGTAATAGGTCAGGGGTAGTTTAGTTATTTTGTAAAAGGCATCTTGTCTACCTATAAATAGAATAGAAAACCTCATACATGAGGTGACAGCTGATAGACATTGAGAATATTTGTTGTCTTTTATTCTCTGTAATCAATCACCTTCATTAATATATACAAAAACATTTATGAGTATATTCTCGCATAAATTGTTTATAGATTGTTTGTTTCCGCTATTCAATCACTAACTCGATCACTATATTCAATCCTTAGTGAGAATCTCACTCTTACTAACCCAATCATGGCTAATCACAACTAGCCACTATAATTAGGGACTTACTATACTTGACATAAACTGAGCTATTCCCTTGAATGATTGTGTTAGTGTTTGAACCTTATAGTGTGTTTAGAGGATGGTCGGTGGTAGTTAAGGCTTCACATGGTGGAGGTCGTGGTGGACGTGGTGAGGGATAACGGGCCACGAGAGGAAGGCCTAAAGCTGAAGAGGTGGTTCATGAAGAGCCTGAGACCCCTCATCCGGAGGCTGGGGATGATAGTGCTAACTTGAGAGCCTCAGTGAAGAAGGCTGTTGTAAGGGAGGTTCATCAGCTCATGCAGATGATCCTACCGTCTATGGTGACCAAAGTGATAAAGGCGATGAGGGAAGGAGAAAGGAAGGAAAGGAATAGGCCTATGGGTTAAGGGGGACAACCCGAGACTAAGATTGTTTTCTTTACTAATGATGAGGAAGAGGAAAAAGAGCCTGTGCCGGAGGCAGCATGAGGTTGTAACTGCAGGGCATTTCAAAGATGCAAGCCCCCTACTTTTGATGGTAATGGCACTACTGTTGCGGCTCACTGGTGGGTGAGAGAGATAGAAGTTTTTCTCGACATCAGCGAGTGTCGGGAAGATCAGAAGGTGAAGTTTGCCACCCACTCATTCGCGGACTCAGCTTTGTGTTGGTGGGACAATATTGTCCAAGCTGAGGGTAGCAGGGCTATCAGGAGAATGATGTGGCCGGAGTTAAAGAAGTTGGAGATTGAGTTGTGTTTTCCTCACCGAGAGATTGACAAGGTTGAAAGGGAGTTCCTGCAGCTGGAAGCGGAAACAATGACCCATAAGCAATACACCACCAAGTTTAATGAGATGGCACGGCTGGTGCCAGATCAGGTGACGCCTATGTCAGGAAAGATTAAGAGGTACATCCAAGGATTGCCGGTGGATATTCACAAGCACCTGATCGCCGCCCGGCCGAGTACGTTCAGGTCGGCGGTTGACCTGGCAGGGAGATTGTATGATGACCGGGAAGTGGTGGTGGCTGAGGTGAGCAAGAAGGGTGGTGATGACTGAAACTAGAATGGGAAACAGTTTGGTCATGGTGGAGCCACTCCAAACAAAAAGGTGGCAAAGGTGAGTGACGGTGTCTGGTTACATCTGGTGCAGGGTCGAAGAGATGTGGTAGATGCGGGAAGGGGCATTCAGGAGAATGCAAATGGGGATCAAACATTTGCTTTAAATGTGGGAGGCCTGGTCATATGGCTAGAGATTGTGGAGTTATAAGGTGTTATAACTATGGGGAATATGGCCATCGGAGCAGGGATTGCAAGAAGGTAAGGGTAGATAATTCCGGAGCAGGGAAGAAGACGAGCGAGACTAAGGGGCAGAGGGCATGCGCCAGGGCATTCACGATGACGCAGAAGGAAGCTAGGACGTACCCCGATATTGTGTCAGGTATGTTTCTAGTAAATCAAACTCTTGCTTCTGTGTTATTTGATTCTAATGCTAATAAAAGTTTTATTTTTGTTGCTTTCTGTGCTAAATTGTTTGTTAGTAGTAGGAGTATAGATAAGCCCTTCGATGTAGAAACTACCATAAGTAAGTCTATGAGGATTTCTGAGATGATAGAGTGTTGCGATGTGGAATTAGAAGGTCATAAGTTTCCTATTAGACCATTCGTGATGACTTAGGTGGGTTCGATATAGTCCTAGGAATGGGTTGGTTGGCGGAATACAAGGCGAACATTATGTGTCGCAAGAAAATGATTCGATTGACAACGCCTGACGGGAGTTCGGTGACGGTCTATGGTGATCGGCTCACTACAATTCTGAAACTTATTCGATGGTGGTGGCGGGAAAGTGCATGAGGCATAGATGTAGTGCCTACTTTGCCTACGTGAAGGATGTGGATACACTAACACCACAACTGTCTGATGTACCGATTGTGTGTGACTTTCCGGACATGTTCCTAGAATACTTACCAGGTGTGTCACCGGACCGCGAGATCGAGTTTCAGATTGACTTGATACCGGGTGCTTAACCTGTTGCTAAGGTACCGTATCGGTTGGCTCCAACCGATATGAAGGAATTGATGGAGCAACTGCAGGATTTGCTTGATAAGGGTTCATTAGACTGAGTATCTCTCCATAGGGTGCTCCAGTCCTATTTGTGAAGAAGAAGGACAGTAGTATGAGGATGTGCATAGACTAACGCGAGCTGAACAAGTTGATGGTGAAGAATCGGTACCCCTTACCAAGAATTGATGATTTGTTTGATCAGCTCCAAGGTGTCAGTTGGTTCTCTAGGACAGACCTTCGATCTGGTTACCATCAGTTAAAGGTGAAGGAGCAAGATATTCCAAAAATAGCTTTCCGCACGCATTATGGACACTACGAGTTCCTCGTTATGTCTTTTGGTTTAACCAACACGCCAACTACTTTTATGGACTTGATGAATCGAGTGTGTCGGCCGATGTTGGATAAATCAGTGATTTTGTTTATTGATGATATCCTGATTTATTCAAAGAGTGAGAAGGAGCATGCCAGTCACATTCGGGAAGTGTTGGAAACATTGAGGAAGGAGAAGTTGTATGCAAAATTATCCAAGTGCGCGTTCTGGCTATGCAAGGTTCAGTTCTTGGGTCATGTAGTAAATCCTGAGGGGATTATGGTTGACCCGGTGAAGGTGGAAGCGGTGATGCAATGAAAGTCTCCAAAGACACCATCCAAGATTCGTAGTTTCTTGGGTTTGGCGGGCTATTATAGGAGATTTATTCAAGACTTCTCTAAGATAGCTTCTCTGTTTACTAAGTTGACCCATAAGGATGTCAAGTTTGTGTGGGATCAAGATCAAGAGAAGGTGTTTGAGGAGTTAAAGGCGAGGTTGACTAGGCTCATGTCTTGTCATTACTCGAGGCAAGTGAGGATTTGGTGGTTTATTCAGATGATTCTTACTCGGGGTTGGGATGTGTGTTGATACAGCAAGGAAAGTTTATAGCCTATGCATCCTAATAGTTGAAAGTGCATGAGGTTAATTATCCTACTCATGAATTGGAGCTAGCAGTTGTGGTCTTTGCATTAAGGATTTGGAGGCACTACCTATACAAGACAAAGTACACCATATTCACTGACTACAAGAGGTTGAAGTATTTCTTCGAGCAGAATGACTTGAATATGAGCCAGTGGTGATGGTTGGAGCTCATAAAGGATTATGATTGCGAGATCCATTACCATCCAGGCATAGCCAACGTAATGGCAGATGCCTTTAGCCGAAAGGAAAGACCCGAACCGATTCGGGTGAAAGCCTATCAGTTTATTATGACCTCTAATGTGGTGATGCAAGTAATAGAGTTTCAAGATGAGGAATTTAAAGAAGATCATCTTAACTCTGAAAGAATGAGAGGTTTGGCCGCGGAATTGAGTGAAAACACACTCGGTGTTAGAACCCGATTCGGACGGATGTGGATTCCTCGTTTTGGGGATCTATGTGTGAAGATCATGGATGAAGCTCATAAGACTCGATACTCTATTCATCCCGGTGCCAAGAAAATGTATCAAGATATGAAGAAAGATTATTGGTGGCAGGGTATGAAAGGCGATGTGGCGGAGTATGTGAGTAAGTGCCTTACTTTTTTACAAGTGAAGGTCGAGCATCAGAAGCCATACGGGAAGATCCAACATTTGATATACCGGAGTGGAAGTGGGAGCATATCACCAGGGACTTTATTACGAAGCTACCAGGTATCACGCGACAGTATGATGCCATATGGGTGATAGTTGATCGTCTGACCAAGAGTGTTCACTTCCTACCGATCTGCGAGACATAGAGGGGTTGGTTGATTTGTTCATCAAGGAGATTGTAACTCGTCATGGTGTGCAAGTGTCCATTGTGTCCGATCGTTACACTCGGTTTACATCTAAGTTTTGGAAGAAGTTCCATGATGCGATGGGGACGAGGTTACATATTAGAACGACTTATCATCCTCAGACGGATGGTCAGTCGGAAAGGATGATTCAGACGCTAGAATATATGCTTCGGGCATGCGTCATTGATTTCGGAGGAAGTTGGGATGACCACTTACCGTTAGCTGAGTTCTCATATAACAACAGTTATCATGCAAGTATTGGTATGTCCCCATATGATATACTATACAATAGGAGATGTAGAACACCCATTTGTTAAGGTTATATTGATCAGAAGGAGTTGGGGAGTATTGAGGTGATCGAGGCTACGACTGAGAAGCTTGAAAAGATCAAAGCCTTCATGAAAGCAGCTAAAGATAGGAAAAAGTCGTATGCCGATAAGAGACAAAGACCAATTGAGTTCCAAGTGGGTGATAGAGTCATGTTGAAAGTTTCACCTTGGAAGGGTATCATTTGGTTCAGGAAGCAGGGCAAGTTGAGCCCGAGATACATATGGCCTTTCCGAATAATTGCCAGAGTAGGTGCCGTGGCCTATAGGATGGAGTTACCCGATGAGTTAAATGGAATTCACCTGAAATTTCATGTATCTCATCTGCGAAAGTGCATAGCTGATGAGGATATGGTTGTACCACTGGAAGATATCAAAGTAGATGATCGGCTCAATTATATGGAGCAACCAGTGGCGATCACTGATCATAAGGAGAAAAGGTCAAAGAATAAAGTAGTTCCCCTTGTGTGTGTACAATGGAAGCACAGAAAGGGATCTAAGTCTACGTGGGAGACCGAAGAGGAGATGAGGCAACATTACCCACATTTATTTGAGGAATAATAGGTTTCGAGGACGAAACCTATGTAAGGGGGTGGACTTGTAACACCTGGATATTTTTAATAGGCATGAAAGAAAGAATAAAATGAAGGAAAATAAAAAAACATAATTTAACCCAAGTTAAGGGATTAAAAGTGTCAAAAAGGACAAAAGTTCCAAAATGTGAGTGTAAAAGGTGGCATGGCTGCCCATAATGTTACACATACAATTTTCAACTAGATTTTAGAGAGAGAAGGAGCTAGGGTTCACGAATATTTGAAGAACACAATAAGAAGTAAGAATTCTTGGTCTTTAGATGTTCTTGACCAGCCTATGCCTTGGTTGTGTTTTCATGTGTGTTCGGTTGTGTGTTTGGTGGGTTTTAGATGTTTGAGCTTTTAGCAAACGGGTTTTGAAGGAAGTCATACCCAAAGGCTGCTAAGGTGAGTTCTAAAACCCCCTTTATACTGATTTTACATGATTTTAGGGCTGGAAATGCATGTATGAACGTTTTTATTTAATTGGGTGCTACACCCGTAGCTGTGTGTATATGTATATGCTGGTGGGTTTTGATTTTGTGTGATTTATGATGTATGATAATGATATGTTCATGTTTTGATGCTTAGAATGCTAGAAATAAGCTTAGAACATGTTAGTTTGATGATTGGGACTGAATTGGAATGATTATAGTATAAGTAGTTGCCCATGCACCTGAAAATGGCCCATCCCAATGGTTCATAACTGCCTAAGTGTTCCCACGTGCCCAAACCCCATGCACCCAAACCCCATGCGCCGAAATAGTGTCCATGCGCCTAGATATAGGTTGAATTTGACTAAGTGTCCAGACGCCCAGAATACCCATGCGCCTGCATAGTACCCATGCGCCTAAAATTTTCCCACAATGACTAAGTGATGGGCCATGCGCCCAAATAGTGCCTATGCACCCAGAAGTTTCCCATGCGCCTAAGTGTTCCCCATGCGCCTGCATAGTGCCCATGCACCTAAGACTTCGAATTATTTTATGATTTTTGGGGAAAATGTAAATGTAGGCTTTGACTTGGGAAGTTCTCGGGGGTAATATAAGTTGACTTTTTAAGGTGATTGATGATGTGATGGGTGATGTATGATGTGGCATGAATGATGATGTGTGATTGTGTAGGGTTTGTTTGAACATGAACAAGTTGTTTAACCATTTAAACAAGAAAAACGCAGCGGAATATTAGTTTTATTACCTTGTTCATAAGCTAAAAAATCAAGTTCCTTTTGATAATATAATGTCATAAACAAACCCAAGAACAAAGGACCTTTATATGTGAATAAAAGCTAGCTATGAAAGACAAAAACACAACTTATGGACAGCCATAAACAAGCTGCCATAATCTACCTTTCAGCAGCAAATGTGACGAAGTAGAGGATGATATTGACCAAGAAGAATGACCAAGGCACCAAGAGAAGGTACTCTCAAGCTTGTATACCCCAAGCACTTCAGCAAACACCTACTTGTTAGGTAGCAAGGCACCAAGACGAGCTCCCTCTGGAACAATCAGAATCAACTAAGAAGATGTTGGAGTGCTGCCAAAAACCCAATTTTCAGCTCCTATCTTCTTCTCTTGAATCCGAAAATGCCAAGAAAAAATTGAGAGAGTTCTTTCTTTGCATGTAT
>BJCM01268361.1:0-30317 GCA_018326385.1 Flaveria bidentis
TTCTGAAAAATTTCATCCTAAAGATTGAGAATCAATCTGATCATAAGGTCAAAACCATAAGATGTGATCAAGGAACTGAATTCAAGAACCAAATCCTTGATACATTTTGTGATGAAAAATGTATTACAAGACAATACATTGCTCCCAAGACTCCTCAGCAAAACGGTGTTGCTGAGAGGAGAAACAGGACACTGATTGAAGCTGCAAGAACCATGTTGTTTGACTCTAAGCTGCCTATCACCTTCTGGGCAGAGGCAGTCAACACTGCCTGCTATGTGTAGAACAGAGTTTTAGTGGTTAAGACTAATGGCAAAACTCCTTATGAACTTTGGCACAAGAGGAAACCTTTCATTGGTTTTCTTAAGTCATTTGGATGTCCTTGCACCATCTTGAATACCAAAGATCAAATTGCCAAATTTGCTGAGAAAGCAGATGATGTAAACTTCATTGGATACTTTTCTCAAGCTAAGGCTTACAGAGTATACAATCTAAGAACTTGAATTGTTATGGAGTTAGCCAATGTGACTTTCACTGTGTGGCTGGTTTTGGTCCTGATTGGCTATTTGATCTTGATTTAGTTACCAACTGTTTTAAAAAATCTTGTGATAATGTTTCAGGACCTACATATATCTTACCCACAGGTGATCCTGACCCAAGATTTGAGCTTAGAAGACCTTCAAGTCATACATCTTCAGCTCCAGTTGTAACTACTTCTGCAAATAAGGTTTCTATCAGCACCACAATGACAAATTCAGTTGATACATCTGAGATACCTTCAAATTCCAGCTCAGAGGCTCTACAACCAGATAAAGATACCTCAATTGCAGAAGAAAACAATGGTGGTGGTGACAGTGATCAGGAATTTCTTGATGCTGATAACCACTCCATAGATGACAACATCAATAATGTCACACACTCATTGGATCAAGTCTCTCTTGATAAGTGTGCTGATGTAGTAGGAGATACATCAATGCCAGATCTAAATTTCTCTAATTTAGATCTCTCTCAACAACTTGCTATGATCCCTCAACTAAGGATCCACAAGTCACATCCCACTACAAACATCATTGGAGATGTTGACACAGGGATAAGAACAAAAGGACAAACCCATGAAGCAAATTTTTGTCTTCACTCTTATTTCTTATCTCAGATAGAGCCAAAGAAAGTTGATGAGGCTCTAAAGGATGGAAGTTAGGTTGAAGCTATGCAAGAGGAGCTACTTCAGTTCAAAAGACAAAAAGTTTAGAACCTTTGTCCTCTTCCCTATAGGAAGACTACTATTGGAACCAAATGAGTATTTAGGAACAAGAAGGATGATAGAGCCATTGTCATTAAAAACAAAGCTAGACTAGTTGTTCAAGGATACACACAAGAAGAAGGAATTGACTACATTGATGTCTTTGATCCTGTAGCAAGACTAGAAGCTGTTAGGATATTCTTGGCATTTGTTGCATCCAAGAACTTCAAGGTCTATCAACTTGATGTCAAGTGTTTTTTTCTTTATAGGGTGATTGATGAGGAGGTATATGTCAAACAGCCACTTGGTTTTGCAGATTCTGATCATCCTGATTATGTATGCAAGCTTGATAAAGCTCTTTATGGGTTGCATCAGGCACCCATGAAATGGTATGAGACTTTGTCTCAGTATCTCTACAAGCATGGATCCATAAAAGATACTATAGATGGAACTCTATTCATCAAAGGACAGAGAAATGACATAATGCTAGTTCAAGTGTATGTAGATGACATCATCTTTGGATCAACTAATCCAAAGCTTTGCGAAGACTTTGAGAAGCTCATGAAGGACAAATTTAAAATAAGTGCCATGGGGGAACTCAATTTCTTTCTGGTAATTCAAGTGAAGCAAGTTGAAGATGGCATCTTCATTAGTTAGTCAAAGTATGTTCAAGACATACTCAAAAGGTTCAACATGACTGACTGTAAGATTGCTAAGACACCCATAGCTAGAAACCATTCTCTTGGTCCCGATCTTGAGGGGGAGTGTGTAGATTAACACTTATACAGGGCTATGATTAGGTCTCTTATATATCTTACAGCTAGCAGGCCTGATATCATGTTTGCCACATGTATTTTATGCAAGATATTAAGCCAACCCTAAGATGTCTCACCTTATCACTATCAAAAAGATTCTAAGATACCTCAAAGGTGCTTTAACAGTTGGCTTGTGGTATCCTAAGAATTCCACTTCAATCTGTATGCATATACAAATAGTGATTATGGTGGTTGCAACATGACTACAAAGTCTACATCTAGGGGATGTCAGTTTCTTGGTGGAAGGGTTGTCTCATGGCAATGCGAGAAACAATCCTATGTCTCTGCATCAACTGCTGAAGCTGAATACATTGTTGCTGCAAGCTGATGTGCTCAAGTGCTTTGGATTAAGAATCATATGCTTGACTATGGGTTAAACTTCAAGGATACTCCTATTCACATAGACAACAACAGTGCTATTTCTATCACAGAGAATCCTGTGCAACACTCAAGGACAAAACACATCAACATCAAGTATCATTTAATTAGAGATAATTTTGAAAAGGGATTAATTAAACTAGTCAAAGTTCACACAAATGAATAATATGCTGATCTGTTTACAAAGGCTTTTGATGAACAGAGATTTAAATATCTAATATCAGCTATTGGGATGATAAACTTTGAGTTGGTTTTTCTTAAAACTAATTCTTATTATTCCTTAAAATCTGTGTGTCCTAAGTTGTCTAGTTTATAACCTTCATAAGCTCTTGTTTTTATTTGGATGAAAACTTTTTGAGGACTTTTCTTAGAATTCTGAAAATTTTGATCCTTCAGATGATATATCTTTACCTTCGGAAGAAACTTATGCCTTTAAAACAGATAACTATCCAAGTAACTTTACCTTCGGAAGAAATTTCTGAAATATCTTCTGAAGTTAGGCACTTATATGTTTTCATGGACAACTTTCTTCTGAAGCAAATTAACTCTCGAAAGCTTTGTTCCCTTGAACAAAACTTTCAAGTCTTAATTCTCTTCCGAAGCCAAAATTCTCAAAATCCTTAGGAAATTCTTCCGAAGTCATTTTAGCTTCGGAAGCTTTTTCATTAAAACTTCTAAAGACAAATTACCTTCAGAAGCTTTTTAACTTCTAAGAAAACTACTTTTTGAGCAAAAGCAAACTACTTTTTCAGAGGTGGGACCGACTTACAGATTTCAAAGTTTATCCTCTTTCATTAACTTTGTCCTATAAAGCCAACGGTTTCCCCCTCTTTCTATCATCTCCTTCTTTCCTACAGACCTAAAACCCCAAATTTCGCTCTAAAATTTCTTTCTTTCATCTTTCTTCATCCTTAAGCTCCCTCAAAATGGCCAACCTTCATCGCAAAAATGAACCGAACTTTTCCATCCAGTTACACATGCAACACAACCAAGTTGCTTTGTTACACTCTGAGAAAGATCCACATTTCTCAGAGGTTTGTCGTTTCTTAGCTTTATCCAACTACTTCACCTCCCTAACCATTGATCCTACACTTTATGAGGATCAACTAATAGAATTTTGGAAGACCTGCCCAGAGGTCGTCATGGATAGGGAGAAGGCACTGTCTGCCACAGTGCAGGGGAGAATAGTCTTCATCACTCTAGCCATCATCAACATGCATCTTCAGCTGGATGATGAAGAATGTGAGGTGTTCTTCTCTAAAGAAACTTTTAACCAGTCCTTCGCGTAGATGGGCTATGAGGGAGACTTCTCTGTCAAGACCTTCAGGAAAGGGAAGGTCTCATCCCAATGGGAATTCCTGCTTTATGTGGTTATCCACAGCTTATCAAACAAGCATGGTGGATGGGACCAGATTCCTAAAGATCTCTCCTTCATTGTTCATGGGATGGTTCAGGGACTCAAGTTCAGGTACTCTTAGTTTGTTTACACCAATCTGCTCGCAAACTTGGACTCATTAGAGTACTACATGTTCCCTAGATATGTTCAATACATTCTTAATTGTGAACTGGGCTCACAGTTAAGGGGAACAGGTAATACTCTTAAATTGGGATAGATGAAGCCCGACATCTTTAAAGTATTAAGAAAGCCCACTGTTGGCTTCTCTGGGTAGAAACAGCCCTTGTCCCAAAAATGTTAGAGCTCATTGCTCACGGTGACAACCTAGCAGCACCAGCTAGTGTTGAAACCACACCTTCTACTTCCCAATCAAGGCAAGCTGACAAGCTGGCTCAAAGAATCCAAGACAGGATCACTGCAGAGTTCAGCTTCAAAAGGAGACTAAGGCAATCAGGAAATGCCATCGGTCAACAGGATGTTGAGGTAGACCCTAAGATTAGTTTCATAGGGGAAACCTTGACTGAAGACCCAATGGCAGAACCTGAGAACCATGTCTCATCATCATCAACTACTGCAGAGATTCATACCCTTTTTAAGACACCTACTGGTGAAGGTGCTTCTCAACCTGTCTCTAGCAAGAACTTGGAAGCTACACCAAGCAATGAAGGCCAAAGCTCTCTCCACCCTGAGTCACAAAGGTCTGTGAGTGACAAAGGGAAAAGAAAGATGACATCTGGGGAGATTAAGGATGAGGAGAGATAGAGAGAGAGAGAGAGAGAGGAAAAGGAAACTAAGGGGAGAATGTTCCTCTTCTGGGTCTACAAGACTCATAGAAACTACTATCCGGACTGCCCCCAGGCCAAACACTCAGGATGATGAGTTAAGGGTAGTCAGGATCAATTACTTTCAAACCAGGAACTATGACATTTATAATGTCATTTCTCTCCCCTTAGAGGAATTGAATGAACTGGTTGACATGGAAAGTTCAAAGGAGAAGAAGGAGGCAGAAGATGCAGAGCTACTGGTACAAATCAAAGAAGAAAGAAGAAAGAAAAGATTGTATAAGCATGTGCCTACTCTCTCTCTAGTTCAAAAAATTCCTGCACATGAGGATGTGGTTCAACAAGAACCTCATGTAGACAGAGAAGAAGACAGGATCAAAATGATCAACTACCTGAGTGCCACAGGCCTCTATCAGGCATATGCACTTCTTCCCTTATCCTATGACTATGTTGAGTTTAAGTATCTCAAACAACTCGAACTTGAGATAGTCAAGGAAAGAAAGATCACTAAAAGGAAGCTAAGGGAAGAAGCTGCAAAGTCAAGAGCCATCATCCAAAAGAGCATGAAGAAGTCTGCAGATAGGCAGAGGAGGATGACCTTCTTGAAGCTATATGGATTCTCCAGAAGGAGACTTGGCCCTATGTATCTATCCACTATGGATGAGCATATCAGGGTAATCAAGTAGAAGATCAAGAGTGGAGAGTTGATAGACTTACACTCCCCTCCAAGTCAAGCTCCACTTGAAGTGGAGGTTAAGGTTGAACAACCTGCGACAATGCAACCTAAACCTCCTGTTGAATCTCAGCAAGCTTCATCTTCTGATCCACAGCAGGGTCAGACTCCCTTCCTTCTAAACCTGTGAGAGAGGAAGACCTAACTAAGAAAGACAAAGAAGATCAATCAGGTGCGGCAGGCCAGTCTTCTCAGTTAAAAGGAACAAAGAGAAAGAAAAGGATGGCTTCAAAGCTAAAGAGAAAGAAGAAGAAAGAAACATCCTTTTCTGAACCTTAGGATGAGTTAGAACATCCTGAGAATGTGCAACCAGAGGATGCTCCATCATCTCCTAATCAAGCAGTTCCTCTAGCATTAGGAAGACCCATCCTATCCTAGACATACACCACAAATCTAGAAAGGTGGCATGTCATTAGAGATCATGGCATTAAGGATGTCTACACATGGCAAGACATGTTTAATCTGCCTCTGCATGATCTCTTTGACATGAGAAGACACTTTGATAGTTTGAGGGATCCTGATCATCTCATGAAAAAAGGGATGGTCATTATCCTGATGAGGACTGTCATATCTGAAGTCTTCAAGTGTTTTGGTAGCATCAGCCTAGGGGGAGTTTGTAGAGATTATATGAAGAGGCTAATGCAACCCAAACACCTAAAGTCTCTCCTGCATGCATGCACATGGGTACTGAAGAAGAATGCCTCGGAAGTTTCACACAAGCAACAAAAGTATTCTAAGTGTGAAATCTTCCGAAGCCAAGACCAATATCTTCCGAAGCCAAAGATGAAGTCTTCCGAAGCTTTAGAGAAAAAGTCTTCCGAAGCCAACACTTGAAGACAAATTTCTTCTGAATACTTTTAGTATACATGCTTTATCTGATGTACTTTACATAAAGTTGGATACCTTTCCGTTGCAACTCTGTAAAATCACCAACTTTCATAAGTTGGTGAAAAAGTCCATACTTTTAGTAACTGTACATTGAGGTCTTGAGTTTGTAAATTTCTACTTCATGTACTTTATATTTTTTGTAATAGATTAGGATGTGAGCTATGGCATGTCATAGTCACTAGTCAAAAGGCAATCTGCCTTTTGACTCTACAATTGATTTTGTTTTGTGTCTAGTCAATTGTATCCAACTGGCCTTCAAAGTATGGCTGGCTGTAGGATGTAGTATATGTAACTCAAGTACTTATAACTTTCTTTTATGCTTTGTAACACTTGTAATAGAACTTGAGAATACAAAATACTACAATCTTGAAAACCATCTCCTTATGTATCTTGTTATCTTGTTCTATCTCATATTTACTTGTGTTCTTAGTGTCATTACTTGAGGTTAACTAGTTTCACTATTTGATTAGTTGAGTGCTCTTAACCAACTCTCCTTTTTGTGTTTTTGTGTTGTATTTGCATACCCTTCAACGGTCTTGCCCATAGGTTAAGCATGGGGGTTCAATGGATGTCTTTGAAGAAGAGGTTTAGGCTGCAGCATCCTTCTTGATCTTCCAATCCATCTTTTGGTTGATCATTGAGGATGAGCCTTTTGAAGCTTGCATAACATGGCATTCTTCCGAAGCTTCTTTCTTTTTGGAATAACCCTTTACCACCTTGTCTTCCGAAGCAGTCTTCTTCTGGGATGGTTTCAAGAGAGTTCTTTTGTTTTTTTTCATTTTTAACAGATTTAGCTTCCGAAGCCATTTTCCCTTTGGAAGAAGGACATTCTTCCAAAAGCAACCTTGCTTCAAAAACCAGCTTTCCCTTTTTCATCACTTGGACCATTTGATAGGGTCCAAATGAGAAACCTTCCCTGACTCATTCCTTTTTAACATTTTTTTCATAATATGTGCTAGCAGGATTGTAGTAACAATCTTTGGCCATATGGTTTTGTAGACCACACATTATATGGGAACTTGAAGATTGTTGTTTCTTGTGTTTTTTATCTTCATCGGCAACCTTTCCCATTAACTTCTGATCCTTTGGTAGGACAGGAGTGTTGGTACTACACCCCTTTCCTGAATCAGAGTTACCTACCACCTGGAATCCAACTGAGATGAATACACCTTTTCGTTTAGGGTCATTTATCAGCTTAGACTTAGCCACTTTCTTGGCAGTTCTTCTTACTGCTTTAGCTCTGCTTCTTCTGGCTTTAGTGGTTAGGATTTGATCAACATTGGGAGAGGTGGGTTGATTTACCTGTTCCTTCCCTGTGGTGGCCTCTATTATTGCATTATTCTTCAACTCAAGTGAAGATGGGTCAACAGATGGGACCTCTTGCTCTTCAGTACCACACCTTGGTTGTCTTATGGACTCATAAGAGTGTGGTGGAGCTATTTCATTGGTCCCCAACCCTCCTTTGTTTTGAGAGCAAGCTTTGGAGTGGGAGGATGATGCAATAATAGCTTGGAAGTTCTGCTCAGAAATAGCATACTTCCTGGCTTGAGCCTCGGCAGTGACAAGCTGGGCTTGAGCCTCAGACAATTTGGATATTAAATCCTTTATTTGAGTCTTATAGTTTGTATGTTCATGTTTTAACAAGGACACAATTTTTACCAACCCTTCAATTTTTCTTTGATAGTCAGATTCAGCCCTTTCAAAATCAGATTTTAAAACATTTAAAGACTCAATATTGGATTAAATCTCCATATTGTAGTCCTGATACAGTTTAACCTTAGCAATACATGTAGGAGTACAGAGATGTTCATATACCTTATTGTCATCTGTCCCTGTCATGAGTGCTTGAGCAGGAGTCACATCATGTACCATAAAGCTCCAGTCAACTTCTTGAGCCATTATAGCCGTCTCTGTTGACTTTCCAGTGGGCTTTGATGTAGAGGAATGTGGGCCTATGGGGTTCCCGGATTTGACTTGGAAGCCTTGCATTCCCTTGCAAAATGACCAAGCTAGTTATAGTTGTAATATTTGAACTTAGTTTTGTCAAACCCAAATTTGTTGTTGGTTGGGTTTTGGGGAAAATGCCTTCCAGTTCTCTTGAAGAACTTCTTTGCTCTATAGGTAAAAAGAGTCATTTGTTGGACAATGTCCACGTACTCCACATCATCTGGACTAAAGCATTCTAGATTATTAAAGCAGTACTGAAAATCACTAGAGTGTCCACTTCCTGAGACAAAGGCACAACCGTCTTTAAAGGAACTATGCTGAGCCTGTTGAGACCTTGGAGTCTCAGGAAAGGTAATGTATGGTCCAGATAAGCAAGATGGCTGCTGGGTGTAAGTCAGGTACCGTTGAGCTTATATGGATCCTAAGCCTTCAGTAACCATCAAAGCATTGCTAGCAAGAAGACTCAGGGGTCTGCTTGTGTAATGGCCCCTCTTGCTCTCTATCTCCAAACGATATCCATCAAGGATGCCATAAAGTTCAGTCATGGTGAGGGTGTTCCGATTTTCTGTTCTCTTGATAGAAAAATAGTAGAATGTCCACTCATTAGGGAGTGCACTCATGAACTTTCTTGTGAGGTCTCTAAGTTCAGAAGTAATTCCCACAGATTGAAGGGAAGAAATGAGATTCATGTACCTGAAATACTACTCACTAAGAGTCTCTCCAACAATGTAGGTGAAGTTCTCAAACTGCTGTTTCAGTGAGTCCTTCTTGGAGTCATTTGAGCTAGAGTACATTTGAGCAAGTGCATCAAATAGTTGTTTGGCTGACTTGCAATGCTCAAACCCCACCATGATGGAGTTGGGTATTGTAGTCATAAGAATAGTCATTGCATTGCTGTCAATGTCCATCTTTTTCCCGTCCTCATCAGAGTAATCTTCAACAACCTTCTCTATCATAGCACCATTTCCACTAGGTGCTGCCACCTTAGGTTTATACGGGCCATTAACAATAGAATACCACATTTTGTTATCTTGATGCCTGATGAAGCCTTCCATGCGTCTGCTCCATGACCTGAAGTTTTCAAGAGTGATGATGGGAGCTTAGTCATAGTTCCTATCTCTACTTTAGACTTTTTGAGGGCCATTTTGAGTGTGGTGTAAGGAGGAGTGAAAAACAGGTTGATTAGGATAGTAAGATCTCACAATCAAGAGCCTAAAAAGCTCTGATACCAATTGCAGAATCGGTTTTGTCACTTAACACTTGGTTTTTCTCTCAAACTCGTTTATGCTACACTTAGATTAGATGAAGCAGAGTCTATTCTAAGAGTTAATAGTAATATAATAAGTATCAAAGAACACAAAGATAATTTTCAAGGTACTTGCATATATTGTTTCTCAACTCAAAGTATTAAAAGACTCTCACAAACATAGTTAATAAGTTACAATGAGAAACTATATATAATACTACCTATAGCCAGATATACTTTGATACCAGCTGAAATCCTCTAACTAAAGCAAATATTACAAAGCTATAGTTTAAGGTATCTTAGATAATTTCTTATCTAAGATATGGTAGTCATGACATGTCCATGACTTACCTTTTGTCACCAACTAAAGTTGGTAACTTGTACTAACATAAAAAGGTGAATAGTGGAATAAAGTATGGTCAACTGCATGGCCTTTTGGGAAAACGCCATGCAATATCATAGGTCTGTAGTGGAGTGTCAGAGATTGTCCATTGGTTCATAGTAGTGTCTTCCGAAGGGTAGTTGGCTTCGGAAGAACAAGTTCTTCCGAGGCCACTTATACTTCGGAAGAGGCTACTTCTTCTGAGGCTTGATGGACTTCTTCTGTTCTTCATACTTCGGAAGTTTACTTCTGATCTTTTCTTCTAAGACTTGATCTTCAGAAATAAATATTTTGTCTTTAGAACTAAAGTTTGTTTTCGGAAGTTGATCTTTCACTTTGTCTTTGAAAGACCTCTAATTCCTTCGGAAGTCTCATACTTAGCTTCGGAAGTCCTTTGTAAGTTACACCAAAATTTGTCTAAATAATTTGGTTTTGGTTGCACCAGTCTTTTTCTTGATCCAACAGGGGTTACTATAGTTGGCAGTACTCCCTCTCATCCACATCATATTGCACTGACCATCATTTTTTCCTACCACCGCCGGGACCACCTTCATCCCACTGCCACCGCCACATTAAACAACAACTTCCTCACTGTAGCTAAAGTTACAACTCCTCAAGCTAATAGTACAACCTTTCTATGATCTTCCTTTTTTATATACACACGGTACAACTGTTGGTCTGCCCTCCGATTTTTTCCGTCATTGCTAACGCCATAGTCACCATCACCGTCAAGCCCATGTTGTTTGTATCGTTCAGCCTCCGATCCTTACTTTTTGGTCGCCGTCGCCACCACCACGCCCGGTCATTTCTAGATGGTGAGAAAAGCAGAAAACCACCACCGTTGTCACAGATCTACAGACACACCACCTTCACCCAACACCCGTGGATACAAAAGCTCACCGACACTTGCAAAGATACAGAACGCTTGTGGTTCCCGTCTCTATGTCACCGTAGCAATCTTAACGACAACCCGATTGCGACCAGCCACCACTATCATGACCATCACCACCGCCGACTATAGTTTCAACCCCAAATACTCTCCGACAGAGGGCTTTTGTCGACCTCAATGTTGAAATCGGAACACACACGATTATCTATGGTGTTTCCGTATGAAGAATCATCTTGATTCGTCGACGGTCAACTAAAAACAATGCATGCACTCGCCGATCTGAACATGTGAGCCATTGTCATCGTAGGATTTAGCTGAAAATGTTGGTTCCTGTAATTATGTTTCTGATAGTTTTTGAAGCATTGGTTCTTGACTGGGTTTTTATTAGAAAGAGATGGGGAGAGATTTGGCATAAGTTAATGAGAATAATTAATGGATTTTAAAATAACTACAAATTGATTTAAGTTCAAATTTGAGATCCAAAATATTTGAGAGTTTAGTTTTAGTTTTTCTAAGTCAAGAAATAAATATCATAAATACTTATTTTATTTTCAAATAATTTAACTTTTTAAATGTTACTCAAATATCATATACAACAGTAAGAATTGCTATATTGGAAACCTTTAATGCATAGAGTAAAAACCTATAATGCATAATTCTTTAGTAGGAACGAAATGGTTATGAATACATTTAACTTCGTTTAGACTTAAATCGGGTTACATTTAAAATATTTTCATTTTTATTTTTACATACGTTATGAGTTTGCGTAACTTTTCATAAGGGTGTGTTTTTTACCCGTACCCGAATATCAAACCCGAACAAAATCAACCCGAACTCAATTAAAAACTAACCCGAGCAACCCAACCCGATTATTACACTAACCCGGACCCAATTATTACACTAACCCGAACCCAATTTTTATAAATGGTTTGGTTTTTGGGTTGAGTTTGTAAGATTTGGGTCAACCCGATTAACACGAATATTAGTTTACAAAATAATTCCAAGATTTATATATATGTATGTATTATGCTACCATTTACAAGATTTGAAAACATGATTTTTCAAATTTTATATTATATTCTTGTGGTTCAAATTTATTATATAAACTTTGAGGATAATTTATATATAATGTCATTTAATATTTAAACATGTATAATAAAGTGAATGTAAGTATGCAAAACTTTCCGATATGAAATATTTTTATTCGATGGTAGAAAAACACAGTGGCTTAAGTTTCAATGTAAATTTTGTTCGGAACGATTTATAACGATTATAATCAATACTTTATCACAGCATATAAGGTGCAACCACACATATTTTGTTAATTTTTTAATGTTTTGCATTGTTATACGTCTTGATATAATTATATTTGAAAAAGAGTCGGGACATGTATATTGATGTGCTCCAAATTATACCTAAAATTCCTATCAAAAGCATATAAATTAATCCTCAATACCTCCCTAAAATGATGAATATGTGCTTAAAAATATTAAATTGTGTTTTCAGGTGTTTAATAGGGCATGATGGACAAAAGAAGCATATTTGACAAGAAACTAAAGTAATCAAAGCATTGGAGTCCAAGCGTGGGGTTGTGCCTCATTGAGCAAGCCCCTATGCCTTGTCTGGAACACACTCCTGTGCTAAATTAACATACACCGGTGTTTGGACATCTAACAAGACAAAAAGTACTATCCCCTAAAAGCAAGCATGGGGTCATGCCCCATGAGGCACGGGGCCATGCCCCACCTCCAACATGGGGTTATCAAGCACATGGTTGTGCCCGACACACCTTGCACGTATGAGCCAACCAACTTTTGTAAGCATTGTACTAGCATAGGGCAATGCCTTTTAGGCACGGGGCCGTGCTTAAACACTCCAGAAAGCCTATAAATGGAGGCCTAAGTTCACCATTTTGGCAAGCTTTGGTGGGAGAGGTCTCTGTAGAATTATCTTGGTAATTGAGTCTTCAAGACCATTTGGATGCTCAGGAGGTGCATACAACACTTGGAAGAAGCTCAGGATTGCCTAAACAAAATCCATTGTGAATCACCGGTTTGATTTTTCCATTTCACGGATGATTTCATATCTATCTTCTATGTTATTTGTTGTTATGTTCAAGCTCATTATAAGCTAAACTCTTATTATCATCTTAATTGGATGAACCTTATGTAATTTTGAATGAGGAATGCTTTGCAGTTGTTCAAAACAAACTCCCTCAAAAGATGACGGATCCAGGAAGCTTTACCATACCTTGCCTAATAGGAAATCTTTTTATCAACAACGCGTTAGTTGATTTAGGTGCTAGCATTAATCTTATGCTTTATATGGTTTTTGAAAAGTTAAACTTAGGTGAAGCTAGACCTACCCGTATGAGCATCCAGTTAGCTAACCATTCTATTTAATATCCGAGGGGCATCGTTCAAAATCTCTTAGTTAAAATTGAAAAATTCATATTTCCCATTGATTTTGTGATCCTGGACCTGGATGAGGACAAGAATGTTCCTCTTATCCTAGGTCGACCTTTCTTAGCGACTGCTCAAGCCCGGATTGATATTTTCATCGGCAAACTCACGCTTCGAGTAGACGAGGAGGAAGTCACTTTCGATATAGGCCAATCCATGAAACACCCTCAACATCATGATGACTCGCTTTACTACATTGTCATTAAAAAGAAACTCTTCGAATTGAAGCTTTCAACACTTAATTAATAGAGGTCTCAATCACCAAACCCATCTATGAGAATCAAGTCATTCCAGAACTAGAAGTTGATGAAACATCATTTCATCAAGAAGCATTTGAGATCATTGAACAAGAGCTAGAACCCAAAGCCAAACCTTCTATCAAAGACCCTCTAGTTTTAGAGCTCAAGGAACTAGCATCTCATCTCGAATATGCCTTTCTTGAAAACACATCTTAATTTCCTATCATAATCTCATCCATCAATTGATGAGAAAAACAAATTGCTCAATGTGCTTAAGGCCCACAAACGAGTAATTGCATGGAAAATCATGGACATAAAGGGAATCAATCCATCCTTTTGTAGTCACAAGATACTAATGGATGAGAACTTCAAATCCGTCATTCAACTCAAAGAAGTTTAAATCCAAGCATGCAAGAGGTAGTGAAGAAAGAAGTAATCAAACTGCTAGATGTCGGTTTGATTTACCCTATTTATGATTAGCCTTGGGTCAGTCCCATCCAAGTTGTTCCAGAGAAAGGAGGAATGACTGTTGTAACCAATGAGAAGAATGAGCTTATTCCCACTCGTATGGTTACAGGATGGAGAGTTTGCATCGACTATCGCTAACTCGATGATGCCACAAGAAAAGATCACTTCCCTCTTCCTTTCATCAACCAAATGCTTAAGAGATTATCTAGAAAAATGTTCTATTGTTACCTTGATGGTTTCTCAGGATATTTTCAAATCCCTATTGCTCCTGAATATCAAAAGAAGACGACATTCACCTGTCCATATGGTACATTTGCTTATCAGCGAATACCCTTTGGATTGTGTAATGCTCCCGCCACGTTTCAAAGATGCATGGTAGCAATCTTTTATGACATGATCAAACACTCAATGGAAGTTTTCATGGATGACTTCTCCATCTTTGGAAATTTATTTAAACAATGTCTTGAAAATCTAGAAAAGATATTGGTTAGATGTGAAGATTCAAACCTTGTTTTGAAGTGGGAAAAATGCCACTTCATGGTTACTGAAAGAATACTGTTAGGACATAAGATCTCTCGAGCAGGGCTTGAAGTCGATCAAGCTAAAGTAGACACTATTTCCAAACTTCCACATCCCACAACCTTGAAAAATATCAGAAGTTTCCTAAGTCATGTAGGATTCTACCGTCGTTTCATCAAAGATTTCTCGAAAATTGCCTAACCGATGACTCAACTTCTTGAGAAAGACGCACAATTCGTATTTTCCGATGAATGCATTAGTGCATTCAATTTGCTAAAAGAGAGATTGGTAACTGCTCCAATCATGGTTTCCCCATATTGGACGCTACCATTTGAACTCATGTGCGACGCAAACGATTTCGCGGTAGGAGCCGTATTAGGACAAATGAAGGACAAGCAATTCCACCCAATTCATTATGCGAGCAAAACCCTAAATGACGCACAAGAAAACTACACCACCACCGAGAAAGAGCTTCTCGCGGTAGTTTTCGCATTTGACAAATTCCGCTCGTATATAATCCTTTCAAAAACAATCGTTTACACCGACTATGCAGCCCTTCATTATTTGTTCAACAAACAAGATGCAAAACCAAGATTGATTCGTTGGATACTTCTGCTTCAAAATTTTGATATTGAAATTCGTGATAAGAAAGGAGGAGAAAATCTAGCGGCCGATCATCTCTCGCGTCTTGACAATTCAAGTCCTTCACAAACTGAGGAACACACAATATATGATCATTTTTTTCACGAAGTCCTTATGCATATCCAATCCTTAATCGATAAACATCCTTGGTTTGCCGAATTTTCAAATTACTTGGCAAGTGGAATCTTTCTCAAAAGAATGACTTATAAGGAAAAGAAGAAATTCTTTACTGGTATCTAGCATTACTATTGGGAGGACCCAAATCTGTTAAGAATTGGTGCAGACTAACTTATCCGAAGATGCGTATACAGAAGTAAATCAGGCCTAATCCTAAGGCACTATCATGAAGGACCCACAGGAGGACACCATGGAGCAACCCTAATAGCTAAGAAAGAATTTGACTCTGGATTTTTCTAGCCCACGATCTTCAAAGATGCTCACAACATGGTATGTACTAGTGATGCATGTCAAAGAGTACCCAGTATCTCAACACGGGATGAGATGCCTCAGAAACCAGTTCAAGTATGCGAGGTATTTGATATATGGGGTATTGATTTAATGGGGCCATTACCGGTGTCATTTAGGAATTGTTACATCTTGGTAACAATCGATTACGTTTCAAAATGGGCTGAAGTTCAAGCCCTACCTACCAATGATGCTAGAAACATTGTTAGATTTCTTAAGAAATTATTCTCTTGTTTTGGTGTCGCCAAAGCTTTAATTAGTTACCGAGGAACAAATTTCTGTAACAACCAGCTCGAACGAGCAATGGCCCATTATAGAGTGCACCATCACTTCAAAACTACTTATCATCCACAAGCGAATGGTCAAGCCGAAGTCACTAACCGAGGCATCAAATGGATCCTTGAGAAAACCATAGGTCAAAATCACAAGGACTGGTCTACCAAACTAGATGATGTACTATGGGCTTTTTGAACAGCCTATAAGACTCCCATCGGCACGATACCATTCAAATTGGTTTATGGGAAGTCGTGTCATTTACCTATGGAACTAGAGCACAAGGCCTTTTGGGCACTTAAAGCAGCAAACCTAGACCAAGACATTGAAGGAAAGAAACGGTTCCTAAAAATTCACGAGTTAGAGAAATTGAGAGAACAAGCATACGAAAACATTAGGGTTTACAAAGAAAAAACAAGTAGATTCCACAACGCTTGATTAAAAACCACAAAATGATTTCATGTGGCAGAACATGTCTTAGTGTATAACTCTTGTTTGCGTTTGTTTCCTGAAAAGCTAAAATCACGTTGGTCTTGACCTTATACGATTAAAAACATATTTCCAAATGTTGCCATTGAAATTGAAAACAACGAGGGTTTAAGTTTCAAAGTAAATGGTCATTGTTTGAAATTGTATAATGATGGACCAACCAAGATTCTTTGGGAGGAATTACACCTCCGCCCCAACAAAAACTAAGTGTGGGAAGGGTCGCGCCGAATACTCGAAACTTAAACGCGACACCTGTACATAGATTTTTCTTGAATTTTTAACTTTTTAGTACCTCAGTAAGGCCCCGTTCCCGGGATGCTTACAACTGACCAATCATCGTTCATAAAACATATAATTACATTTAACTTTCATAAAACATCGTAGCAGAACATTAAAATAACTTTTTCATTATAAATGCTTTTGCAAAATAATACAACATTCATTACACAATTTCATTTGTTCGCATTACAATGCAAAAACATTAACAAAAGAGTGCCATCCAAATGCCAAGTAGCTGCCCTGCGCCATCCTCAGCAATGCTCACCTGCCAACTAGAAAATGCATAAAAAGTCAGCGTTGCTGAGTGAGTTCTAGTTTTAACATAAAACATACTTTACATTCATTAAACCATTCTTTTCTTTTGCATGTGATCACACATCATACGTACACATAGATAATATCATTATTATCTTCGTCATTCATTCGTTAACTTTCGTTCATTCATCATATGTCATTATCTTTCATTTCATACATAACTTTCATACTTTCATTCGTACGTTGATTACATTTGATGACATGTACAATACCCCGAACATTGTGCACGAAGCTGGTTACTGGGCCTGAGGTCTTTCATAGACCACGAACATTGTGCACGAAGCTGACTGCAGTACCTAGGGCAAGTATATTCACCACTTATCTTTTCTCTTTCACTCCGGATCAGTGCCATATGCTATACCCCGAACATTGTGCACGAAGCTGGTTATTGGGCCTGAGGTCTTTCATAGACCTCGAATATTGTGCACGAAGCTGACTCTAGTACCTAGGGTAAGCGGCAAGGACCCCATACATATGGTCAATCACAAAGATTGGACCCTAGTGTTCATCCTTTTGGGGTAGCTAACCCGCACACCATTGTGCTAACACCCTTCATTGGGTGTGAACCTCCATATATTTGCTTGCAAGCCTTTCTTACATTCATTTATTCGTTAATGCATGCATTCATTCATCATGTTCCTCTTTTCGTTATTTTCCACTGTATGTTATAAAATACTTTCATTTCATTCATTAACATTCCATGTCTAGAGAAAATAATCATACATAATAAAAAAGGAACATAAACATAACATTCAACATCATCATACCGAGCATCATACATACATAACATACATCATGCATAATCATACAACATCATACATCATCATCATGCCCATCACATCATCTATGACCTCAAAAAGTCAACATTCATAGCCCCGGGAACCTCCCAAGTCAAGGCCTACATTTCGTCTTTTTCCCTAGAAATTCAGAAAACATTCTAAGTGTTCATCCGCATTTGCCTTTTTATTCAACCACATTTGCTATAGTTCATCCGAATTTGTCATCCGTATTTCCAATACTTAGACATGCTCATCCGCATTTCATATACTTAGTCAATGCTCATCCGCATTGACTTTCATCCGCATTTGCCATACTTAATCAATGCTCATCCGTATTGACTTTCATCCGCATTTCCCATACTTAGTCAATGCTCATCCGCATTGACTTACTTAGCAGATAATACTCATCTGTATTAACTGTTCATCCCCATTTCTTCCCATTACTCATATTTCTGCATACTTAGGAAGATTCTAATCTTAAACATACAAGCCCTAAACATCAGATTTCAATTCCCAATCACCGTCTAACATGTTCAAAGCTTAAATCTTAACTTCTAAGCCATAGAAACACAGCCAATACATCACCAATAACAAACATAGCCCAACATCACATCATAATCACGACATACACACATTCATACATACGGGTTGAAAACCCAGTTTAATGAAAACATACACGCATGCATATCCAACCCCAAAATAGTTAAAACCAGTAAAAGAGGGGTTCTGGAACTCACCTTTGCAACTCTTGAGTATGGCTTCTTGCAAACTCATTTGAAAATTGAATTCAACCGCCTAGAAACCCACTAAAAACATACCCGAGCACAAGCAAACACACATAAGCATAAACCCGAGGACATAACCAGTCAAGAACTTCATAAAACCATGAATTCTTACCTTGAATTCACACTTTTCTTCTTGTTTCTCTTCAAAAACCGAGAGTTCTCTGCTTCCTGTTGTTCTCTCTCTAAAAATTTAAAAATTTTGTGTGTAGAAAGGGTGATGGGCGGCCATGCCACCTTTATCACCAACTTTTCAAATATTTTGTCCTTTTGGACACTTTTTACCCGTAGACTTGGGTTTTATTTCTTTTCCCACTTTTTCTTCACTTTATTCTTCTTTCTTGTCTTCAAAAATAACCGGGTGTTACAAGTCCACCCCCTTATATAGGTTTCATCCCTGAAACCTGTTATTCCTTAAAGAGTTGTCTCCCACGTAGACTCGGACCCCTTCCTGTGCTTCCACTGTACACGCACAAGAGGAACCACTTTACTCCTCAACCTCTTATCTTTTCAATCAATGATTGCCACTGGTTGCTCCACATAATTGAGCCGTTCATCTACTCCGATATACTCCAGTGGAGCAATCATATTTTCATCTGCTAGACACTTCCTCAGATGAGATACATGGAATGTCGGGTGAATTCCACTTAACTCATCTGGTAATTCCAGTCTATAGGTCACCTCTCCTACTCGAAAAACGATTCGGAAAGGCCATATGTACCTTGGGCTCAACTTGCCCCGCTTTCTAAATCAGATGATACCCCTCCAAGTTGAGGCCTTCAACACAACCCGGTCACCCACCTTAAACTCAATCGGTCTGCGACGTTTATCAGCATACGACTTCTGTCTATTTTTGGCTGCCTTCATGAAGGCTTTGATCTTTTCAAGCTTCTTAGTTGTAGCCTTAATTACCTCGACGCTCCTGAACTCTTTCTGACCAATGTCACCCCAACACACGGGTGTTCGGCATCTCCTACTGTATATCATCTCATAAGGGGCATACCAATGCTGGCATGATAACTATTGTTATATGAGAACTCAACTAACGGTAAGTGGTCATCCCAACTTCCTCCAAAATCGATAACACATGCCCGAAGCATGTCTTTCAAGGTCTGAATGGTCCTTTCTGACTGACCATCAGTCTAGGGATGATAAGTCGTGCTGATATGTAACCTCGTCCCCGTAGCGTCGTGGAATTTTTTTCCAAAATTTGGATGTAAACCGGGTGTCACGATCTAACACAATAGACACCGGCACATCATGATGAGTCACAATCTCCTTAATGAAAAGATCAGCCAACCTCTCAGATGAATATGTCTTGTGGATCGGTAGGAAGTGAGCACTCTTCGTCAAGCGGTCAACTATCACCCATATGACATCATACCCTTTCGGGGTACGCGACAGCTTCATAATAAAGTGCATGGTGATGTTCTCCCACTTCCATTCAGGTATATCCAAAGGTTGGATCTTCCCATACGGCTTCTGATGCTTGGCCTTTACTTGTAGACAAGTAAGGCATTTACCCACATACTCCACCACATCACGCTTCATGCTCGGCCACCAATAATCATTCTTCATGTCTTGATACATTTTTGTGGCACCAGGATGAATGGAGTATTGAGTCTTGTGAGCTTCATCCATGATTTTCATGCATAGATCTCCATGACGAGGAATCCACATTCGCCCGAATTGGGTCCTAACACCAAGTGTGTTTTCACCCAATTCCCCAACCAGACCTATCATTCTTCCTGAGTTAAGATGGTTTTCTTTCAATGTCTCATCTTGAAACTCTTTAACTTGCTTCATCACATCGGAGGTCATGATTAACTAGTATGCTTTCACCCGAATCGGTTCGGGTTGCTCTTTCCGACTAAGGGCATCCGCCACCACGTTGGTTTTTCCTAGATGGTAATGGATCTCACAGTCATAATCCTTTATGACCTCTAACCATCGTCTCTGTCTCATGTTTAGGTCCTTCTGCTCAAAGAAGTACTTCAAGCTCTTGTGGTTAGTGAATATGGTCCACTTCGTCCCGTAAAGATAATGCCTCCAAATCTTTAACGCGAAGACCACAGCTGCCAGCTCCAAATCAAGAGTAGGGTAGTTGACCTCGTGAACCTTTAATTGTCGGGATGCATAGGCTATAACCTTCCCTCTCTGCATTAACACACATCCCAACCCCTAGTAGGAAGCATCAGAATAAACCACCAGATCTTCACTTCCATCGGGTATTGACAGAACATGAGCTTGAGTCAATCTCGCCTTCAATTCCTCGAACACCTTTTCTTGAGCTTGAACCCATACAAACTTTACATCTTTTCAGGTCAACTTAGTTAGTGGAGAAGCGATCTTAGAGAAGTCTTGGATAAATCTTCTATAGTAGCCCGCCAAACCCAAGAAGCTACGAATCTCGGATGGCGTCTTTGGAGACTTCCATTGCATCACCGCCTCCACCTTCGCCGGATCCACCATGATCACGTCAAGGTTCACCAAATGACCCAAGAATTGTACCTCGTGCAACCAGAACACGCACTTGGAGAATTTAGCATACAACTCCTTCTTTCTCAACGTCTCCAAAACCTCCCAAATGTGGCAGGCGCGCTCGATCTCGCTCTTCGAATAAATCAGGATATCATCAATAAACACAATCACTTATTTATCCAACATCAGCTGACACACTCGGTTCATCAAATCCATAAAAGCAGCTGGCGCATTGGTCAAACCAAATGACATAACAAGGAACTTGTAGTGACCATAGCGCGTGCGGAAATCTATTTTAGAAACATCCTGCTTTTTCACATTCAGTTGGTGGTAGCCCGATCGAAGATCTATTCTTGAGAACCAACTGGCACCTTGGAGCTGATCAAACAAATCATCAATCCTCGTTAAGGGGTATCGGTTCTTTATCGTCTACTTATTCAGCTCACGGTAGTCTATACACATCCTCATACTACCGTCTTTCTTCTTCACGAATAAGACCGGAGCACCCTAGGGAGAGATGCTCGCTCTAATGAACCCCTTATCAAGTAGCTCTTGCAACTGCTCTATCAACTCTTTTATCTCAGTAGGAGCCAACCGATACGGTGCCTTGGCAACAGGTTGGATGCTCGGTATCAGATCAATCTGAAACTCGATCTCTCGGTTAGGTGGCACTCCTGGTAAATCTTCAGAAACACATCTGGAAAGTCACACAAAACCGAGACATCGCATAGTTGTGGTGTTAGCGTTTCCACATCCTTCACATAAGCCAAGTAGGCGCTACATCCACACCTCATACACTTTTCCGCCACCGCCATTGAGATTACCTTTGGGATCACCGTGACCCGATCCCCATAAACCGTCACCATACTCCCGTCAGGTGCTGTCAACTGAATCATCTTCTTACGACACACAATGTTCTCCTAGAAATCCGCTAACCAATCCATCCCAAGAACCAAATCAAGACCACCTAAGGCCATTATGAATGGTCTAACCAGAAATTTATGACCTTCTAATTTCACGTCACAACCCTTTATCATCTCAAAAATTCTGGTAGACTTACCTATGGTAGTTTCTACATCAAAGGGCGCATCTATAGTCTTACTACTAACAGGTAGTTTAGCATAAAAAACAGCAGAAATGAAACTTTTACTAGCACCAGAATCGAATAACATAGAAGCTAAAGTTTGGTTCACCAGAAACGTACCAGACATAACATCAGGGTCCTTCCTAGCCTCCTCTTATGTCATCGTGAACGCCCTGGCGCTCGCCCTTGGTCCTTCTCCTCCAGTCTTCTTCACCCCAGAACCCTCAGCCTTCGGCTTCTTACAATCCCTACTCACGTGGCCCTCCACGCCACAATTGAAACATTTTCCCGCTTTGCATTCCCTTGCCATATGACTAGGTTTCCCACATTTGAAGCACACGTTCAACCCCCACCTACACTCACCACTGTGCTCCTTCCCACATTTGTTGCATCCCTTTACTCTTGCCCCAGATATGATTACCCGGCAGTCCTCTACCCGTGCCTTCTTGCTACCCGTCGGGGCACTACCTCAACAAAACCTTTTTTCCATTCCAATTCCGGTCACTACCACCTTTCTTGCTGCCTTCAACCACCACCACATTTCTCTCATCATATAACCTCCCTGCCAAATCCACCACCGACCTAAACGTGCTCGGTCGGGCAGCGATCATGTGCCTGTGAATATCCGCTAGCAAACCCTGAATGTACCTTTTAATTTTTCGTGACAAAGGCGTCACTTGATCCGGCACCAGCCGTGCCATTTCGTTAAACCTGGTGGTGTATTGCTGATGTGTCATAGTTCCTGCCTCTAGCTGCAGGAACTCTCTTTCCATCTTATTCATTTCCCTGCGAGGACAAAACTCCTCAATCATCAACTTCTTCAATTCTGACCACCTCATCCTCCCGATTGCCCGACTACCCTCAGCTTGGACTATATTGTCCCACCAACACAGAGTTGAGTCTACAAAAGAGTGGGCAGCAAACTTTACTTTCTGATCCTCCCGACACTCACTGATGTTTAAAACAACTCCATCTCTCTCACCCATCGGTGAGCAACAGCAACAGTGCCATTACCATCAAAAGTAGGGGGCTTACACCGTTGAAATGCCCCGTAATTACAGCCTCGTGCTGCCTCCGGTGCAGGCTCTTCTTCTTCTTCTTCTTCATCATCAGACGGAACCATTTCAGTCTCAGGCTGTCTCCTTTCTCCCATAGGTCTACTCCTTTCCCTTCTTTCCCCATCTCTAACAGCCTTTATCACTTCGGTCATCACAGACAGTAGGATCGTCTACATGACCTGATGCACTTCCTCCACAACCGCCTCCTTCACTAAGGCTCTCATATTAGCACTCTCATCACCACCCTCCGGATGAGGGGTCTCTAGTTCTTCATGATCCACATTTTTGGCTCTAGGCCTTCCTCTCGTGACCCGTGGTTCGGCACCACGTCCACCACCACCACGCGAAGCTTTAGATGATCTACCACCGACCATCCTCACACACACGCTGAAAGATTCAAACACCAACACGGTTATTCAAGGGAAAAACTCAGTTTATGTCAGGTATAGTAAGTCCCTAATTACAGTGGCTAGTTGTGATTAGCTACTTACTTTAAACCCCAAGCATTACCTGTCCTGACTACATGAGTATTTAAACCTAAAAGCAACACATAAACCATATAACATGCCAACATATTACCGGTTAACCTTACACATAAACCATATAACATGCGCACAAAAATACCTGATGGCATACGCACATATAATTACATTTAACTTTCATAAACATCACAACGGAACATTAAAATAACTTTCATCCGCATTTTCCATACTTAATCAATGCTCATCCACATTGACTTTCATCCACATTTCCCATACTTAGTCAATGCTCATCCGCATTGACTTACTTAGCAGTTAATACTCATCCGTATTTCTTCCCATTACTCATCCGCATTTGTTTCTGCATACTTAGGCAGATTCTAATCTTAAACATATGAGCCCTAAATATCATATTCCAATTCCCAATCACCGTCTAACATGTTCAAAGCTTAAATCTTACCTTCTAAGCCATAGAAACACAGCCAATAAATCACCAATCACAAACGTAGCCCAACATCACATCATAATCATGACATACACATATTCATACATACGGGTTGAAAACATACACTCATGCATTTCCAGCCCCAAAATAGTTAAAGACGAGTAAAAGAGGGGTTCTAGAACTCACCTTTATAGCTCTTGAGTATGGCTTCTTCTAAACTCGTTTGCAAATTGAATTCAACTGCCTAGAAACCCACTAAAAACATACCCGGGCACAAACAAACACACATAAGCAAAAACCCGAGGACATAACCAGTCAAGAACATCATAAAACCATGAATTCTTACCTTGAATTCGCACTTTTCTTCTTGTTTCTCTTAAAAAACCGAGAGTTCTCTGCTTCCTGCTATTCTCTCTCTAAAAATCCGAGAATTTTGTTTGTAGAAAGGGTGATGGGCGGCCATGCCACCTTTACCACCAACTTTTCAAAAATTTTGTCCTTTTGGACACTTTTTACCCCTAGACTTGGGTTTTATTTCTTTTCCTTCTTTTTCTTCACTTTATTCTTCTTTCTTTTCTTCAAAAATAACCGGGTGTTACACCTCACAAGCACAAGCACGGGGCCATGCCCCATGAAGCATGCCCTTGTATCTCTGAATTGTTTTCCCCACGATCTCAGCTAACGACTCTGGAACGTTGCAGGTCGAATTTAAGACAGCATCTGATAAGGATGGGGCCACGCTTGGCTAAGAACGCCCCCGTGCTCACTATTCCAACCTGTATATAAATACCACACTTGTTCTATTCTTTCATCACACCCATTCATGCTTAAAAATGGTTAAAAAATGAAAGAATCAAGTCACGGAAGTTCAACTGGAATGCTGTGAAGAAACTGCGTTCTAAAATGCGAGAATCGACGACATAAGAATACTTCTTCAAGATGCATGAACTAATCAAGTAGATGACTGAAATAAACCTCATCACATCATAATGACTAGTTGAACTTATCCAAAATGTTCAAGAGATGGGCGAGGAACTCGTTTCCATTAACCGACAGCTTGCAGAACTAAGCAACCACACGTCTCACTGTCACATCCCAAACCCTCCACACGGAATGTGTGGAGGCTTATTTTAGAAGCATTTTGTGATGTGTTAAGTGCACTGATGCGCGTTAAGGAATATGGTTTTGTAGTTTTAGATTCTCGACTTTTAACGTATCGTGTAACCGTAGGACCCTAGGAAATGTAATTTTCATTTTGGCTTGTGTTAATTAACTCTAGGACTAATTTCGTATTTTTTATGGTGATTTGGAAGTGATAAAATCTTAACCAGGCAAATTATGTCATGCGCGAAACTAAAAACAGAACTACAAAAGACTGAAATCGAACAACATAAAGGAAGAACGCCCCCGTGCCCAGGGAGGCATGCCCCGTGCTCGACAAGAAATGACACCATCTGACCAAATTCAGCATTTTGTCTTGTTCCCCATCAACTTTGCATGTTAAAAAACAACTTTATTGCCTGCAATGTTCGTATCCTCTTCCATTCTCACCATATTTTCCATTTTTCTTCATCCTTTTCAAGAGTTCTTTCAAGAGTTTTGATCAAGAGGTTAGCTTGCTAAATCCTATCATAATGATGGTCATTTACATATAATTATTTGATTAGGTTTCTAAACAACCGAAATCCTAGCAATTATATGTAAAGGATTGTACTTAAATGTATTATGGAATGATAAATGCTTTAAACCTTCTTGTTCATGTTTCTTTTTGTAGTTGATTAGTGTTAATTAGTGTGTTTAGTTAGTTATTAGTATGTTTTCTTTTATTGCTAACAAGACAATTTTCATAACTCGTGGTGAAATTATTATTAATCATATTCAAAAGTTCACAAGTGGTGTTAAACACTATATATATTTTTTAGTATCTTGAATCTATTAACAAGTGTCCAAAATGTTTAATGTATAATCTTTGGTTTTTCAAGCAAAAGAATGTTAAACCCATGTTTAATCAAAGATTTACAAACAAAACCACGTGTGCTCGAGTCAAAATTTCATACCTCAAAATTTCAATCACACCCCCACGTTCACAAGACACACCCCCATGTTTAACAGTTTTTTCTTAGATTTCAACTTTTTAACTATTTTAGACATGAGTTGAATAATTATGGTGATATGTCTTGTGAAACCCATCTTTGTCACTTATGTCTTGGGAATGCATGGATGGGTTTCATACCTCAAAATGTTCCAGAAATTTGTTTTGTATAGTTTAACTTATTTTTAAATTTCAGAATCATGGATCATCCTTACTTATAATTTGATGAGAACCGTGAGAGATGGTCTCACGATAGACTTCAAAGACTGCTACAAAGGGCCCAAAATATCCCATTTACAAGCAGATGAAGAAACAATAACGATAGTCAGATAGCTCAAAAGATATAATAATTTATTGAGTATTCAGTGGAATTGTTTGTTCTCATAAAATAGACCTTCCGTTTATGAACTAACTCTTGAATTGTTAGTATCTTTCAGATTTAGCATGAAAGACTCTGACCCTTGGGATAAGACATTCATTGCCTTATTCAGTGGTCGTTGGCATAAGACATCCATTTTCGTTGGCAAAAGAATAAGGCAAAAGAACAAGGAAATGGATGTCTTATGCAAAAGAATAAGGCAATGGATGTCTTATGCCAATGACCACCGAATAATCTTTCATTCAGACTTGGTGGTCGTTGGCATAAGACATCCATTGCCTTATTCGGTATCTATCTCGGTATCTACACGGAACAAGAAATGGAGGAGGAAACAATATCTGGAATGCCAGCATACCACACCTTTCTAGACAAGGAAAGTAAAGATGCATAAAGTGGTGCCATGCGAAGAGAATTTTGGGAAAAGATTGGAACCAGGGGTTTCAACTCGAGTAAAACAAAAAGCAGTCAAATACGAGACCCGCTGTTGTGATACATTCACCGGTTACTTAGCCATTCCATAATAGCTCGTGATCAAAGCGAGGGATATGTTAATTCGAGTGACTTGTTCATTTTATATTGTATGGTTAATCAGTTTCCATGTAATATTGGGTATTTGTTTTGTAATCCTTTTTTTTTTCAGGAATGAGATTGCAGGTGCTCCAACACCTATGTTTGGAGGAAGTTGGATTCTGAACCTATATGAGAGTTATGGGTGTAACACTAAGGGAACTAAAGGAGTGATGTTGGGGCTGCTGGACTTGAGCATTTGCACAAGTATGTACATGGTGACAAACCTACCAAACGGGCAGCCAAGGTTCATGGATAAAAAGGGACAAATCTGGGATCCGGCGGATCCCGAGGAAATCATCATGGACCTTGATATACTGATACCGTAGGAAGAAGCCGAAGCTAGATCTTTAAGTTCACGCACTAGAGAATTCCCCACCATGTTAGACCTTTATGAATCAACCCAAACCACCAACGACCATGCAAGGTGATCATTTCAATATGCCCAACGAGCCTTCAACTGAGTTGAAGATTTGCATTCCCAAGTCGATGACCTGAGCAATGATGTCACGTACATCAAGAACCGAATGTGTCATGAGTGGGGGATATCCCATCACAAAGCCCTTGAAAATTGTATCATTTTCAGGGCCCGAGCACAGTTTTTTCATGCCAATCTATCTTTTCATATTTATTGTTTTATTTTTATTTTGTGTGTTTAGGACTTTAATGGTTTCAAAAATTTGGTGAAATTTCAAGTGATCCCGAGGAGTCTTTCAACTTAAGGGCAACTAAACACAAGTTAAAAATTCATTGTTTTTAGGGGAGTTATCTCATTACCATTTCTCGGTATTAATTTATTAGTCACAATGAGGACAATGTGTATTTTTAAGTGTGGGGATGGAAGTAATGCATTTAACTTTGCTAAAAAGGTCGAAATTAATTTTTCTATAAAAGATCACTTAACAATGAATTTTTGTGACAAGAAACCAAAAATTTAAAACAATTTTTGATAAACCAAATTATAAATATACGTTTTCAAGAAATAAATAAGTAAATAAACGAACTGGAATTGGTTTTATAGATGGTAAAAAAAAATTGGTTTTTTACCGGCAAACCTAAAAGAACTGGAACGCATTCTTTTGATTTTAATTTGATTTGTTTCCTTCACTACGCAAAACCGAGACTTCCCCAGGAAATCCGTGAACAAATTTTCAACCTCATGTTCGACGCAAGAAAGAAATGGCGAAAAAGGAACAAGTTCCGCCATTTTGTGGAATCTCAAAAAGTGCTATAAAGAGGCAAGCAAAAAGATACGAAAGATGTTCGAACTGTGGAAATCGGTCCACAATGGGAAATGCAAAAAGAACCAAACCAAGTTTCAAAACTGATCCAATTGGGTACTATTAGGCTTCAAGCCGAACGATCCTTACGAAAGGAAAGTTTTGTGAATCTTCGGGTGAAAGACGAAGTACGGTTCTGGAAAGAAAAGTACGGTCTTGACAATCTGACCTTAAACAAGTCCTCGAGTTGGCATATCCCTTCTAACTTGAAGTATTGTATAGGGAACCTTTTATTACTTTCCTTGTACTTTATGTTAGAAAAATAAGCCAAGACCGTCTTCTTTAGCATTTAGCCACATTTTCCAAATATTTCATACCCGAGCCCAAGCCAAATTACAACTCATCAAAGACCTAATGATTTATGCAAGTAAATATCCAAGTAGGTGGAGATTTGAGCCCTTAACAAGCATATGATTTCACACGTATTCATACTAGGCAATTGAGTGCACTAGTCATACTTAATCTTGATTATGACTCCATATATTTAGCCGAGTGTGAGTACATCTTGTGACAAGTGTAGATTTTTACTTGATAATAATCTTCACTAACTAATCTATTGCTTGCTAGGATATCATTATACATATGCTTAAAATGTTTACATTTGGATGAAAATAGTATTTAATTGCGTTCTTCCCGAAAAACATATTTATTATTTGATTAATTTGGTTTTTGGTGGAATTGTCATTTTAAGTGATTTTGCTTGAGGACAAGAAAAGCTTAAGTGTGGGGATGTTTGATTTGCTCCGAATTATACATAAAAATCCTATCAATAGCACAACAATTATTCCTCAATATCTCCCTTAAAATGATGAATATGTGCTTAAAAATGTTAAATTGTGTTTTCAGGTGTTTAAAAGGGTAAGATGGACAAAAGAAACATATTTGACAAGAAATTAAAGTAATCCGAGCTTTGGAGTCCAAGCATGGGGTCGTGCCTTATTGACCATGCCTCAATGCCTTGCTTGGAACACACCCTCGTGCTTAATTAACACACCCCCATGTTTGGACATCTGACAGGACAAAAATTATTGTCCCCTAAAAGCAAGCACGGGATCATGCCCATGAGGCACGAGGTAGTGCCCCACCTCCTACATGGGGTCGTGCCCCATCAAGCACGGGGACGTGCCCGGCACACCCTACACATACGAGCCGACCAACTTTCGTAAGCATTGTACTGTCACAGGGTCGTGCCTTTTAGGCATAGGGCCATGCTTAAGCACTCCAGAAATCCTATAAATAGAGGCCTAAGTTACCATTTTGGCAAGCTTAGGTAAAAGAGTTACTATGCAGAATTCTCTCGTGAATTGAGTCTTCAAGACCATTTGGAGGCTCGAGAGGTGCATACAACACTTGGAAGAAGCTCGGGATTGCCTAAACATCATCTAGTATGGATCACCAGTTTGATTGTTCTATTTCACTAATGATTTCATATCTATCTCCTATGTAATTTGTTGTTATGTCCATGATTATTATGAGCTAGACTCTTCTTATCATCCTAATTGGATGAACTTTATGTAATTTGTGATGAACTTTATGTAATTTGTGATGAACTTTTTGTGTGATGTATATTATGTTAATGTTATGGTAGTCTTGGGAAAACTTTTGATGGGTAGCATCTACATTTGAATGGGAAGTTATAAGCTTATGGTTTTGTAAGGATCGTGTATAGAACGAAATACTAACTGATTAATGTGTATACCGAATCAAATAGTGCGTAATCCTATTTGATTGGCGATCCAATCAGTGAGAACGCATGTAGAAACAATTATGTATTGAATCTAAACGTTAAGAACGATTAGGAATCGATCTACTGCGATCTATGAACTTGGAACAGGTTCTTAGAGGTCTCTGGATAGCTAGGGTACGTCTGGAGTCGAAGTGTATTCAACTCTTACGTTTTTCCACGAATTAGGTGGTATTTATAGGTTAGGGTTGCTCATTCGGGTGAATGAACAATTAGCATGGTTCAGTCGTGCGATTGAGCCATGAGGTTGATCCATTCGCACGACTGAGTGTTCAGTCGTGCGACTGAGCCAATCTCATGTTA
>BJCM01268362.1:0-23943 GCA_018326385.1 Flaveria bidentis
GACAACTAAGAAAAAGCTAAGGGAAGAAGCTGCAAAATCAAGAGCCATCATCCAAAAGAGCATGAAAAAATCTGCTGACAGGCAGAGGATGATGAGCTTCTTGAAGCTATATGGATTCTCCGGAAGGAGACTTGGCCCCATGTCTCTATCCACCATGGATGAGCATATTAAGGTGATCAAGCAGAAGATAAAAATGGAGAGATCATTGACTTACCCTCCACTCCAAGTCAGGCTCCACCTGAAGTGGAGGTTAAGGTTGAACAACCAGAGACAACACAACCTGGACCTCCTGCTAAAACTTAACAAGCTTAATCTTCTGATCCATAGCAGGGTCAACCTCCCTCTCCTTCTGAACCTGTGAGAGAGGAAGCCCCAACTGATGGGGTCAAGGATGTGAAGTTTGTATGGGGTCAAGATCAAGAGAAGGATTTTGAGGAGTTAAAGGCTTTATCAAGATTCGTCGATCTCCCCTTGCCAAGAGTCGTGATTCTTATGTTTAAACGAGCTTGTAATCATTAGGTTTTATCAATTAAACCATTGAATTATTATTCGTTATCTTGTTTGTCTCTTGGTTTTCTTTTTCCTTCGGTCAAGAACACGCTCGGATGTCAACCGATCCAGCGACTTCACAGCTTTACGTTGAATGTTTATGAATGAAATGAGAAGTATTATGTAACGTAAAGTGGAAGATAATGAAAAGAGGAACGTAATGAAAGAATGCATGCATTAATGAATGAAAGTAATAAAGTCTTGCAAACACTGAAAGGAGGTTCACACCCAATGAAGGGTGTTAGCTTAACTGTGTGCGGGTTAGCTACCCCGAAAGGATGCACACTAGGGTCTAATCCTTGTGATTGACCATACATATGGTATCCTTGCCGCTTGCCCTAGGTACTGGAGTCAGCTTCGTGCATAATGTTCGAGGTCTTTGATAGACCTCAGGCTCAGTAACCAGCTTCGTGCACAATGTTTAGGGTATAGCATACGACATTAGTCCAGAATGAAAGAGAAGAGATAGTGATAAATGTACTTGCCCTAGGTACTGGAGTCAGCTTCGTGCATAATGTTCGAGGTCTTTGATTGACCTCAGGCCCAATAACCAACTTCGTGCACAATGTTCAGGGTACTGTACATGTCATCAGAAGTAATGAACGTACGAAATATAAGTAAGAAAGATTATGAATGAAAGTGAATGATATTGTTGAATGATGAAAGAATGAAAGATAACGAACGAATGATGAAGATAATAATGATATTATCTATGTGTACGTATGATGCTTGGTCGCGTAAGAATGTAAAGGATGATTTTGAAAGGAAATAAAGTATATTTTATTTCAAAACTAGAACTCACTCAACAACGCTGACTTTTATGTGTTTCCAGTTGGCAGGTAATGGTTGTTGAGGATGACACGGGGTGGCTACTTGACTCATTTTGTATAATATTGTTGTGATGTAATGCAACAAGTTATTTTGTAATCTGTCAACGATGTATTATTTTGCAAAAGCAATTATAATGAAATAAAATGGTTGTCTAAATTGTTTCCCCTGTATTGTTTTAGTTAAGTTAATATAAATATATGTTTTATGTGCGATGATTAACCAGTTGTGAGTGTCCCAGGAACGGGGCCTTACAAGTTGGTATCAGAGCCAAAATTTTAGTGAAACGGGTAAATTTTCAAAAGAAACCTAAATTGAAAATGGGACGAAGGGGAAGGGATGCCAGTCCGAGCAGTTGCGTGCGATCATGTGCTTTCTTTAATGTTAACCGACATTAGATGTGCATGTTATGTGGTTTATGTGCTTTTAGTAGATTTAGATACTGATGTAGTCAGGATAGGAAATGCTTGGGGCATAAAGAGTAAAGTCAGTGACTAATCACAACTAGCCATTGTAATTAGGGACTTACTATACTCGACATAAACTGAGCTATTCCCTTGAATGACCGTGTTAGTGTTTGAATCTTATATCGTGTTTAGAGGATGGCTGGTGGTAGATCGTCAAAGGCTTCACGTGGTGGAGGTCGTGGTGGACGTGGTGCTGGACCATGGACCATAAGAGGAAGACCTTGAGCTGAGAAGGTGGTTCACGAAGAGCCAGAGACCTCTTGTCCAGAGGCTGGGGATGAGAGTGCTAACTTAAGAGCCTCAGTGAAAGAGGCTGTTGTTGAGGAGGCGCATCAGGTCATGCAGACGATCCTATCGTCTGTGGTGACAAAGTGATAAAGGATGTGTAGGAAGGAGAAAGAAGGGAGAGGAACGGGTCCTCAGGAGGACGGGAGAAACTTGAAACTGAGACGGTTCTCTTCGATGATGAGGAGGAAGAAGAGCCGGTGCAGGAGGCAGCACGAGGCTATAACTACGGGGCATTTCAAAGATGCAAGCCCCTATCTTTGATGGTAATGTCACTCTGCTGCTGCTCACCAATGGGTGAGAGAGATGGAGGCTGTACTTGACATTAGCGAGTGTCGGGAAGACCAGAATGTGAAGTTCGCTACCCACTCGTTTGTGGACTCGGCTTTGTGCTAGTGGGACAATATTGTTTAAGTAAAGTTAATATAAATATATGTTTTATGTGCGATAATTAACCAGCTGTGAGCGTCTCGGGAACGGGGCCTTACAAGTTAAAAGAAGAACTCACTTAATGATGGTGATGTATGTATGCATATTAGTTTGACATGTATCATAAAATATAAAGAATGAAGGTTTGTTATAGATTTTAGAGCTACCCAGCTATGAAAAGATTGTGATTCTATTTAAAAAACGACATGAGTAGAGATTTTTATTGTAATGGTCATGATTTATATAGTGACATCCTATTCCACTGCTATATATACAATGGTTGCTTAAAGTTTAAGAATTTTCTGTTTATGATGTCTAAATCCAAGTATGAGGTTGTCTAGAAATAGAACTTGACACATGCGTAAGTCTTTGTTTGGGTTCATGACTTGAGTGTGGTGCATTTAAAATAACATATTGATGTTTTTATATTTATTGGCCTAATACGTCACTCACAACATCTAGTCTATACAGATCTACCAACTAAATACTCAAAACATCTAATAATTAAAAACCTACATACTTTTAGTACCCGTTATAATGATCTTTTCTTTTATTGCATTATTTTTTGAAAAATGTGAAACTGACGTATTACATTTGGATTGTAGTAAAATTAAAATTTTAATTTTTAACTACAAAGCATCACCATCTTCTACATTTTCATCCTCTTCACCTTTATCATATTCATTATCATTATGAAATCATTTTTAAACTCATAACATATCACCTCCTCTCACATCTTATGCGGAAAAGTTCATATTAAGAATAATCTTATCATGATACTTGTGATTTTAGATATTTGTAGACTCGAAAAAAGACACTAGAGTATTTTAATATTATATTTTTGATTTGATATAAAAAAACTCAATTTCATGACTATTTGATTATGAATCAACTGAACTATTACCAACGTCATTTTCTTAAATAACAAATAATGAACACATGTCATTTTGAATATCAACACTTCAAAAGAAAAAGTTTTATTGCTATCCAATCTATTAATTGTACGGTGCTTGTATACATTTTGAAAAAAAATCGTGTATAATTGAAAAACAACACAATATTGAAAGAAGTGTTATCAAACCTTGATAAGTGATATCATTGGGTGAGCATATATATAGCAAATCTCAAACAACTGAATGATATATACTAAACAACATAATATACAAACACTATAGTCACATAACTTGTTTCATTTTCTCTATTATAATATTTGTAGTATATATATTAATGGGCCTTATATTCAAATAAATATTAATAATTGCTATAGATTCACTGGAGATTCTACAATTCTATTTAGATTCGGCAAAGAATATTTTCATTACAAGAGCCTTGTAATGTCCTCTTATAAGATGTGATATTTTTGTTTCTTATGGATTAAAATTCAACATGTTTATTACGCATAGTGTCTGGGTTCTACGCGCCAATTAGTGGGTATCGTGCCGCACATCCCATTTCATTGGTGTTGTGTACACATTGATAAATTTTATTTTTAGTTTTTTTAAATTAATTTACATGTGTCACATTCTACGTAATTTGTTACGTTTGGTATGTGTTCTGTGTGTCAGCTGAAGCCTATCACATCTCAGTGTTATGTTTATCGCTAGTTGGATTTGAAAAGTGAAAGGTAAATATGAAAGTATCAAGTAGATATATTTACACACAATGTAGTAAAATAACTCGTTTCATTGTAGTAAAATAGTTGTATTGAAAAAATTAATAGAATTATCTTTTAGTTAACAAATTTAATAGCTGCTATAGATTCAGTAGAGATTCTATTTTTGTTTTTAGAGTCGGCAAAGAATCTTTTCATTACAAAAGTCTTGTAAGATGTGATATTATCGTTTCTTATGGATTAAAATTCAATTTCTTTGTTATGGGTATGGTATCGGTTCTACATGCCAACCAATGGTGTCATGCCACGTATCACATGCCCATTGGTGTTGTGTATATATAGATACATGTCACATTCTTATTGATTCTAACTCACCGCATTTGACATGGTTCTGCATGTTGACTACAGCCTATCGCACCACGTGTCATGTTTCACGCTAGATGATCATGAAAGTGAGAGGTAAATATGAAGTTATCAAGTGGATACTTTTACAAACACTAGCAAAATAATTTGTTTCATTTTTTTTTCTTTTTTAATATTTGTATTGAAAACATTAACAGAATTAACTTTCAAATAACAATTTTAATAATTGCAATAGATCGGTAGAGATTCTATTTTTGTTTTTAAAGTCGGCAAAGAATCTTTTCATTAAAAGGGTCATGTAGTGCCCTCTTATTATAGAATACATAGCGGGTATGTTGAGGTTCAAAACATGATAAAATGAACACAAGTGGGACTTCAAACATCATTAAAAGTTAATTAAAAATGATTTTAAATCCTTAGGGCTCAAAGCATTTAACGAACACCAAACACAATTTTTCTTAAATTATTGTATCAATAAGGGCTTCAAACATTAGTTAACTAGTACATTTAATTTACAATAGCTTTAGTGAAATGTTTTTTTTATCCACATGAAATTTTGGTGTCATTTTAACTAAACAACCACTAATTCAATCCATTATTTTCCACATATGGTACGGGTTCTACATACGAACCAACAAGTACCTGCCACGTTTCCCATACTCGTCAGTGTTGTGTATATATATTGATAAATACTATTCTAAAAATGATTAGATTTAGTTTACACGTGTCAATTTCTGATTGATTCTCACTAACGTATTTGGCATGGGGCCCACGTCTCGAGCGAATTCTATTGCACCAAGTGCCATGTTCATAACTAGTTGTTTGAAAGTGAGAGTTTATTATGAAACTAAAATTATTATTTTTACAAATAGTGAAGAGAATTTTGTTTTATTTTGTTTTTTTAAATGCTAGGTTAGATACCTTTATGTTACACGGGTTAAAATAAAAATATGAAATTGTGATATCAGACTGTGATGTAGTAAAACATATCTAGATTTGAGAAGATTAAACCGTGATGTACATTGAAGTGAAGATGTTGTTTTATAGTGAGTAATCGTTAATTGTAATAGTGTTTAACTTCATGAATCTTGAAATTTTAAAAATGTTTGTTTAAAAAAACGAAGTTAAAGTATTTTAATTATAATTAGCTAGAAATTAAATTAAATTTTAACAAAATTAATACTTATTAAAATATTTTAGTGAAACATTTTATTTACTTTTAGAAAAAATAGTTAATTTGATTAACATAATAGTAAACGTGAGTTTATAAAGTAAACTATATCTATATACAAATTTATAACTTTCATTGTAGTAAGGACATGTGTCTAAATACAAAATGAAGACTAGGTGGGCATCCTAAAAAAATAACAGGTGGTTTCTAAAGACTTTGATTTATAGTATAAACTATGTTAGATATCCGTATGTTAAACGGATTGAAATAAAAAAATTATATAATAGATTATATATATGTAATCTAATATGTGTTATAAATAATATATCAATGAAATTATGATATATAACAAACATAATATTTAAATTATAAATAATAGTATAAAAATGATTTTATTATTCTTAAGTACCCGTAAACCTCTATATACATTTAAAAACAGTTTTAACAATGATTATCTATAAATTTAATTGTGTTTTAATTAAAATTAAATCTCATTAAAGTATTTTGATGAAACCTTATCTATTTGTAAAGAGTAAATATGATTAATATAGTATTAAATTAATATTTATCAAGGATTTTTTTTTAAAATCATAAGGTTTACTAAAAATTATATATTTATTCTGACGAGAACATATGAATAATACTAGGTGGAGAGTACGTAAAAATAATATGAACATATTTGATAGTTAATTATATTTAAGTAGTACGTAGTAAAATATTAATGTAATTGCAAACAAATAATAATTTTAATTATTAGCTATAGATTCGGTGAAGATTCTACTTTTGTTTTTATAGTTTTAAGTTCGGCAAAGAATCTTTCCATTACAAAAGTCTTGTAATGTTTTGTTGTAAGATGTGATATTATAATTTCTTATGTATTAAAACTCAATATGGGTTTTATTGTTTGAATTAGAATTTTTTTTAGTGATATCAAAGACAAAATCGTTAGGTGCTCAAAATTAGTATCTTACAAAAACGATTTTTGTACATGTATGAAAAATCCACATAGATTGACTCCTCATTCCATCAAGACAAAATAAGTTTCGTTATTTACTCTGAAGCGATTGTATAAAACTATGCATAAAAACCATTTTAAAATAGAATCTGATTTAGCGATGCTAACCAAAAATAGAGTTCGATCCGTCCCACCAAAGCTATAGCACAAGTTTAGGAGTTTTTTTTTTCAAAAAGGTGTGAATGATAAAAATATTTATTAAAATGGATGATTGTAAAATTATTTATTAAAATAGGTTATAACTAATTTATTTATTATATAAAAAATCAAAAAGAAAGAATAATCACTTCCTGCTCTAAACATATTTTTGATCACCAAATCCTTTAAGAAAGATTCACTCAAGAATACATGGATATAGAAAATGTTAGGTCTTCACGTCAATGATTCGTTCTTTAATCACAACGTCAACAATTTTGATCAAGTCTATTTTGCCATCAACGAGTTCGTTCAGTTTTTACTGAAAAAGATTTTGCTCAAAGGTTCATAATCCGAACAGGTTCGATCCATCTGTTTTTTCTTAAAGATATTTGTAAGGTTTTTGTAAAAATTCTATATCTATAATGGAGATTTTTGTAAGCTTGGGTTTTTTATACATTGCATATTTGTTTCGGGATGATGTTGATGATGTGGATGATGTGTTAATCCTTTTGTGATGTTTAATTTTAATATAGATTTTTAATATAGAATGCATAGTACTGTCGAGTATTATCAATAGCATTATTGTTCATTTTTCGTTTAGATATTCAATTAATTTTCATTTTAATATTATACATGTTAATATCTCTTTTATATATTTGTTCGATTCCTTTTTATGAGATGTAATTTTTCTTTATTTTAATATTAATATCTTTTTTGGTTAGAATGAATAGGGTTAATGCAATATCAGACATGATTCAAAATGAGGATTTTAATAAACTTTCTCAATTTACTGTTATGAACAATGATACTGTGGATGATGTGTTAGAAAATGGAATTGGAGATGAAATTGATACTGATATGTATGATGTGTTAGAAGAAGATAAATTTGGAGATGAGACCCGAGCTAAAAAAGATGGAGCATCATATGGTAATGTTCAATATCCTTCAACTTATACAAAATTTGAGGAAACTAATTTGAATATTGATGAGAATCGGGTGATGTCTTATTGTGAGAGTAACAATGACTTCAATCGTGAGTTGGGAAAAGATTCGTTCAAGGACGAAGAAGAATTTACTAGACCTGTTAAACTCTATACTATCAAAGCACAAAAATATATTGAGGTTGTTGAATCACGACCAACCACTTGGTGTATAAAATGCAAGTTAAATGAACAAGGTTGCAAATTATAACACCCGGAAATTTTCTTTGAATCCGACGAAAGAAGAAAAATAAATAAAGTCCAAAGTCGAGGGACCAAACTTGCCAAAAACGAGAAGAAACTTGGATTAGTGGGAGTATAAAAGGGGGAGGGCAGCCCACACCCTCCCCATTCTTGCCAAAAAACTCAACCAAGGGAGAAGAGAAGGAGAAAAGAGGAGGAAAGTTTGGTTCGTGTAGATTCGAGCGTAGAAATCAAAGTGTAGCGGGTGGAATCGAAGCTCTACTCGAAGAGGTCGTCAAGGTGAGTTCTAGGACCCCTCTTTTACACATTTTCGACTGAATTTGGGGCTGGAATACATCAAAAACCCATTTTTTGAAAAGTTGGGTGTTGAACCCGAATGTATGCTTATGTGTATGTGTTTGATGTGGGTGGGACTTGATTTTGGGCTTGGTTGTGCTTGTTTAGTGTCCTGGTATGCTTTCCTAAGGTTTAGAATGGTTGATTTGAGCTTAAAAGAGGTTTGGAAGAGTTTGGAGCCGGAACATGGCAGTTGCAGTTTGGGATGAACTGCATTCTGCACCCAGCTAGGGCTATGCGACTGGAGGTCAATGCATCCGAATGGCATGCGACTGGGTCCACACACACTAAAGGAGTGCGACTGAAGTCCATTCGTATGAGAGTAATGCGACTGAGGGTCATACGCATGAGGGCTATGCGACTGAAGGAAATGCGGATGAAGGTCATGCGACTCATGGAAATGCGGATGAAGGTCATGCGATTGAAGGTCATGCAACTAGAGTCCATACACCTGTGAGTCGTGCGATTGAGGTTCATACGCACGAAAGGTGTGTGAATGAGGGCCATCCGCATGAAGGTCATGCGACTGAGGTCCATACGCCCAGATGTCATGCGACTGAGGTTCATTCGCATGGGAAGTATGCGATTGGAGGCTATGCGACTGGATGCATATTTGCCTAAGTGTTCTCACACATATGGAGGACCATGCGACCGAATAGGGTCCATACGCCCGAATGAATAGAGTCCATACACCTGTGAGTCGTGCGATTGAGGTTCATACGCACGAAAGGTTGTTGATGTTGTGATGGGCATGGATGGTGTGATGTATAATGATGATAGGTGATGCCGTATGGTATGGATAATGCGATGCACGTGATTGATGTGATGTGTGATGTTGTATGCTTATGCATGATATATGTTATGTATGTATGGTGTGCAGATATGATGATGTATGATGACTGTGTATGTTGATGTTCCTTATTATGATGTATGCTTATCTTTCCCGTGGCTTTATGATGAATGTTAATGAAATGAAATGAAAGTATTATGTAACGTAAAGTGAAAGATAATGAAAAGAGGAACATGATGAATGCATGTATTAATGAATGATAAAAGTAATGAAAGTCTTGCAAGCCTTGTATGTCGGGACACGCCCCTTTGTAAGGTGTTAGCCCAACGGTGTGCGGGTTCGCTACCCCAGAAGGATGCACATCGGGGTCTTTCTTTGTGATTGACCATTTGTATGGAACCATTGTTGCTTGCCTTCGGTACTGTGGAGTGCTGTGCATCGTAATGGAAGGTCTATGATAGGCTTCGGCCCAGTACCAAGAGACTGAAGGTAAAGTTCATGGTTTGATGGAAAGAAAAAATGTAATGATAAATGAATGAATGATGAAGATAATAATGATATTATCTATGTGTACATATGATGTATGATCACATTAATGTAAAGAACGGTTTTAATGAAAGTAAAGTATGTTTTATTTTAAAACTAGAACTCACTTAGCAACGCTGACTTTTATGTGTTTTCAGTTGGTAGGTAATGTTGCTGAGGATGGCACGGGGCGACTACTCAGTTCCTTTGGGATGGCATCCATTGTTATAACGCTTTTGCAATGAAATGTAACATGTATTTTGTAATTCGATAATGACGTATTTTTTGCAAAAGCTATTATATTTAAATGGAATGTTGGTTTAAATGTTTCCGCTGCATTGTTTTCATGTAAGATGATAAATATATATGTTTTATGTGTGATGATCGACCAACTGTAAGCATCCCAGGAATGGAGCCTTACAAGTTGGTATCAGAGCCAAAGTTTAAGTGAAATGGGTAAAATTTTAAAATAAACCTTAACTTAAACTGAGAATGGGACGGAAAGGAAAGGGATGCCAAACTGAGTAGCTGCGTGCCATTAGGTATTTTCGTAATGTTAACGGTATTATGTGCGCATGTTATGTGGTTTATGTGTAGCTGGTAGATTTAGATACTGATATAGTCAGGGCAGGTAATGCATGGGGTATGAAGAGTAAAGTAAGTGGCTAATCACAGCTGGCCCTGTAATTAGGGACTTACCATACTTGACATAAACTGAGCTGTTTTCTTGAATGACCGTCTTGGTGTTTGAATCTTTTGGTGTGTGTTAGAGGATGGCTGGCGGTAGATCTGCTAAGGTTTTATTGGATGAAGGTTATGGTGGACATGGTGCCGAACCACGTGTCACGAGAAGCATGGCTAAGGCGGCTGAAATGGCACTCGAGGAGCCCGAGGCCCCTCACCTGGAAGGCGGCGATGATAGTGCTGGTATGAGGACCACACTGAAAGAGGCTGTTGTTGAGGGAGTTCAACAGGTCATACAGGCGATTCTGTCGTCTATGGTGACCGAGGTAATTAGGGCGGTGAAGGAGACGACCACGACTGAAGTAAACACGAAGGGTAGCGACGAGAAGAACTGGAACGGGAAGCGGTTTGGACGTGGCAGGGCCACTCTAAACAAAAAGGTTTCCAGGACGGAGGACCGGCGTGTAGCTTCCTCCGGTGCGGGGACGAAAAAGTGTGGTAAGTGTGCCAAAGAGCATATTGGAGAGTGTATGGGGAGACTAAGGGCAGAGGGCACAAGGCCTTCACGATAATGCAGGAGAAGGTTAGGATGGGCCCCGATATCGTGTCAGGTATGTATCTAGTAACCAGACTCTTGCTTCCGTGTTGTTTGATTTCGAAGCTAGTAAGAGTTTTATTTCTGCTGCCTTTTGTGCTAAGCTATCCATTAGGAGTAGAAGTACTGATGAGCCCTTCGATGTAGAAACTGCCATAGGTAAGTCTACCAGGATTTCTGAGATGATAGAAGACTGTGATGTGGAGTTAGAAGGTCACGAATTCCCGGTTAGACTATTTGTGATAGCCTTAAGTGGTTTTGATTTGGTTCTTGGGATGGATTGGTTGGCGGACTTCGAGGCGAACATTATGAGTCGCAAGAAGATGATTCGTTTGACAGCGCTTAACAGGAGTTCAGTAATGGTTTATTGTGATCAAGTCACGACGATCCCAAAAGTGATTTCGATGGCGGTGGTGGGAAAGTGCATGAGGCGTGGATGTAGTGCCTACTTGGCCTACGTAAAGGACGTGGATGCGCCAACACCCCAACTACCCGATGTCCCGGTTGTGTGAGACTTTCCAGACATGTTCCCGGAAGATTTACCAGGTGTGCCACTGGACCGTGAGATTGAGTCTTAGATTGACTTGATACCAGGTGCCCAACCAGTAGCCAAGGCATCCTATCGGTTGGCTCCGACTGAGATGAAAGAGTCGTTGGAGTAATATCAAGAGCTACTTGATAAGGGGTTTATTAGACCGATTATCTCTCCTTGGGGTGCTCTGGTCCTGTTCGTGAAGAAGAAAGACGATAGTATGAGGATGTGTATTGACTACCGTGAACTGAGCAAGTTGACGGTGAAGAACCGATACCCCTTTCCCGAGAATTGATGATCTGTTTGATCAGCTTCAAGGTTCCAATTGGTTTTCAAGGGCAGACCTTCGATCTGGTTACCATCAGCTGAAGGTGAAAGAGCAGGATATTCCTAAAACAGCTCTTCGCGCGCGTTAAGGACACTACGAGTTTCTCATTATGTCTTTTGGTTTGACCAATGCGCCAGCTGCTTTTATGGATTTGATGAATCAAGTGTGTCGGCCGATGTTAGATAAATCAGTGATGAGGATATCCTGATTTACTCGAAGAGCGAGGAGGAGTAATGCGGTCACATTCGGGAGGTTTTGGAGACATTGAGAAAGGAGAAGTGGTACGCCAAGTTCTCCAAGTATGCATTTTGGTTGCGCGAAGTTCAATTCTTGGGTAATGTGGTGAATCCTGACGCGATTATGGTGGACCCGACAAAGGTGGAGGCAGTGATGCAATGGAAGTCTCCAAAGACGCCATCCGAGATCTATAGTTTCTTGGGTTTGGTGGGCTACTACAGGAGATTATCCCATACTTTTCCAAGATCGCTTCTCCACTAACCAAGTTGACCCGGAAAGATGTGAAATTTTTATGGGGCCAAGCTCAAGAGAAGACGTTTGAATAATTGAAGGCAAGATTGACTCAAGCTCCTGTTCTGTTATTACCCGATGGAAGTGAGGATCTGGTGTTTTATTCTGATGCTTCCTAATCAGGGTTTGGGTGCGTGTTAATGCAGAAAGGGAAGGTTATAGCCTATGCATCTCAACAGTTGAAGATTCATGAGGCCAATTACCCTACTCATGACTTGAATGAGAGGCCTGGTTACGAAATTGGATGAAAACACACCCGGTGTTGGAACCCGATTTGGACGGATGTGGATTCCTCGTTTTAGGGTATCTACGAGTGAAGATTTTGGATGAAGCTCACAAGACTTGATACTCCATTCACCCCGGTGCCACAAAGATGTATCAAGACATAAAGAAGGATTACTGGTGGTCGGGTATGAAGCACAAAGTGGTGTAGTATGTGGGTAAATGCCTTACTTGCCTACAAGTGAAGGCCGAGCATCAGAAGTAGTATGGGAAGGTCCAACCTTTGGATTGACCAGAATGGAAAGGTGACCACATCACCATGGATTTTATCATGAAGCTACCGCATACCTTGAAAGGGTATGATGCTATATAGTAGGAGATGTAAAACACCCGTGTGGGTTGGGGAGATGTTGGCCATAAAGAGTTCGAGAGCGCCTAAGTACTCGAGGCTACGACTGAGAAGCTGGAAAGGATCAAGGCCTTTGTGAAGGTAGCCAAAGATAGACAAGAAGTCGTGTGTGGATAAACGACGTAGACCGATTGAATTCCAGATGGGAGACTGGAAAGGAGATGAGGCAGTATTGCCCCCAATTGATTAAGGAATAACAGGTTTCCGGGACGAAACCTATATAAGGGGTGTGGACTTGTAACACCCGGAAAATTTCTTTGAAGCCGAAGAAAGAAGAAAAATAAATAAAGTACAAAGTCAAGGGATCAAACTTGCCAAAAGGGGAAGAAACTTGGATGAGTGGGAGTATAAAAGGGGGAGGGCAGCCCACACCCTCCCCATTCTTGCCAAAAACTCAGCCAAGGGAGAAGAGAAGGAGAAAAGAGGAGAAAAGCTTGGTTCGTGTGGATTCGAGCGTGGAAATCAAAGTGTAACGGGTGGAATAGAAGCTCTACTTGAAGAGGTCATCAAGGTGAGTTCTAGGACCCCTCATTTACACATTTTCGATTGATTTTGGGGATGGAACACATCAAAAACCCGTTTTTTTGAAAAGTTGAGTGTTGAACCCGAATGTATGCTTATGTGTATGTGTTTGATATGGGTGGGACTTGATTTCGGGCTTGGTTGTTCTTGTTTGGTGTCATGGTTTGCTTCCCTAAGGTTTAGAATGGTTGATTTGAGCTTAAAAGAGGTTTGGAAGAGTTTGGAGGCCGAACATGGCAGCTGCAGTTCAGGATGAACTGCATTCTGCACCCAGCTAGGGCTATGCTACTGGAGGTCCATGCATCCGAATGGCATGCGACTGGGTCCATACGCACGAAAGGAGTGCGACTGAGGTCCATTCGTACGAGAGTACTGCGACTGAGGGTCATATGCATGAGGGCTATGCGACTGAAGGAAATGCGGATGAAGGTCATGCGACTGAAGGAAATGCGGATGAAGGTCATGCGACTGAAGGTCATGCGATTGGAGTCCATACGCCTGTAATTCGTGCTATTGAGGTTCATACGCATGAAAGGTGTGCGACTGAGGGCCATCGTCATAAAGGTCATGCGGCTGAGGTCCATACGCCCGGATGTCAGGCGACTGAGGTTCATTCGCATGGGAAGTATGCGATTGGAGGCTATGCGACTGGATGCCCATTCGCCTAAGTGTTCTCTCACGTATGGAGGACCATGAGACCGAATAGGGTCCATACGCCCGAATGACTATAGTTTTTGTCTGACTTTCGGGAAAGTGCAGACATAGGCTCGGACCTTTGGGGTTGTTGATGTTGTGATGGGCATGGATGGTGTGATGTATAATGATGATGGGTGATGCCGTATGGCATGGATGATGCGATGCGCGTGATTGATGTGATGTGTGTTGTTATATGCTTATGCATGATATATGTTATGTATGTATGATGTGCAAATATGATGATGTATGATGACTGTGTATGTTGATGTTCCTTATTATGATGTATGTTTATCTTTCCCGTGGCTTTACGATGAATGTTAATGAAATGAAATAAAAGTATTATGTAACGTAAAGTGAAGCATGTATTAATGAATGATGAGAGTAATGAAAGTCTTCCAAGCCTTGTATGTCGGGACACACCCCTTTGTAAGGTGTTAGCCCAGCGGTGTGCGGGTTCGCTACCCCAGAAGGATGCACATCGGGGTCTTTCTTTTTGATTGACCATTTGTATGGAACCATTGTTGCTTGCCTTCGGTACTGTGGCCATGAGGTGCTGTGAACCGTAATGGAAGGTCTATGATAGGCTTCGACCCAGTACCAACGGACGGAAGGGCATAGCACATAACAATGGTACGCCTGAACTTTATCTTAGGTACTGTGGCCACGAGGTGCTGTGCACCATAATGGAAGGTCTATGATAGGCTTCGGCCCAGTACCAGGAGACTGAAGGGTAAAGTTCATGGTTTGATGAAAAGAAAAGATGTAATGATGAACGAATGAATGATGAAGATAATAATGATATTATCTATGTGTACGTATGATGTGTGATCGCATTAATGTAAAGAACGGTTTTAATGAAAGTAAAGTATGTTGTATTTTAAAACTAGAACTCACTCAGCAAAGCTGACTTTCACGTGTTTCTAGTTGGCAGGTAATGTTGCTGAGGATGGCACGGGGCGAATACTCAGTTCCTTTAGGATGGCATCCATTGTTATAACACTTTTGTAATGAAATGTAACATGTATTTTGTAATTCGATAACGACGTATTGTTTGCAAAAGCTATTATATTTAAATGGAATGTTGGTTTAAATGTTTCCACTGCATCGTTTTTTATGTAAGATGATAAATATATATGTTTTATGTGCAATGCTCAACCAACTGTAAGCGTCCCGGGAATAGGGTATTACACAAATGGCAACTTCGTGCAAATAAACATAAGCATAGGGGAACTTTTGAAATTACAAAGTATATTGGTCTACATACTTGTTTGCATTATAACATTACTCAAGACCATCCAAACCTAGATGCAACTTTGATTGCTTAAGAAATTCAACACCTAATAAAAGAGCAAACTTCTATTACCATTAGCGCTTTAAAAGCTAAAATAATTGATAAGTTAAGCTATACTTCGCAATATGTTGATAAATGCTACTCAATTGGGAATTATTGTGCTACTTGGTCATCCGAGTTTTTCCCACTTCCACATGAAGAATATTGGCCAAACTCATCATCTCTTAGAGTATTACTTCCTAACTCGGATCTAAAACGAGATAAAAATTTCTTTTCCAAATGTGTTTTCTCTTTCTTCTTTTTGAATGGAAAAATAATTTTTTAAAGGGTGTTTCCCTTTCTATTTTCACCTTATCCATGTTTTCTCCTTCTTTTTTTCCATTTTATTTCATATATATCTCTATTTCTATTTTTATTTATTGCATCGCTATGTTTGATGTACAATTGATGTACAATTAGTAAATACACTTACATCATATGTGATGATTAATGCGTTTTACGAGAAAATTTCTACCGCATGAGCACCCACTTATATCAAATATACTAATTTAGTTCTCGTGTAATGCACGGATTGAATAAACAAAATCATGAATTATTATTAATAAAAACTTATGCATTATAAAATCATGTTTGAAAATAAAATATGATGTTAATTACGTATAAACAACTACTTTAAGCACAATATTTTAACGTAAAATATAATTAAAGTTATATACTTTAGTTTAAGAAATACAACAATTATACCATATTTTAAGTCTCTTATGTAAAATGTTTCACTTTTAAACATTTGTTTTAAGATTTATTATAAAAAATATTTTTTCTAAAAATATAGTTTTTAAAAATATCTGGTTTGTATTTATTCTGGTTGTTTTAATAAGATTGTTTTAAAAATAATTCACCTATTTCATAACATTTTTAAAAACAAAACAACTTAAAATATTTTGTTTAAAAAATATTTAGTGTTTTAAAAAAATTCATATTATATAAAACTTTTGTTTCTTGTTATATAGTTTTTGATTAAAAGATGTAATTTCTAATTTGATTCATAAAATACATCCTAAAAAAAGAAAGTTTGATTTTTTTAATAATTAGATAAGAGAGAGAAACATAATAATTAATAAGATTTATTTTTAATAAAAGAGAGAAATTTATATGAGTACTTAAATTACTATAAACCCTTTTGAGAGAAAATTTATTTGTAGATGTTTATAAAAATGACAAGTGTCAAAAATATAGGTTAAGATAATGATAAATGACAAAAGAAACATTATTTTATTAAAAGTTATAGATTATACAAATTATTAATAATGTTAATGCCCCTTAATCTGTACCTAATTATGATATTTAAGAGTAGTTATAGCGGTATGGTTGAAACGTCCCCTACCTATAACGTCATATAAATGCTCACATGGGTGGTGTAAGAGTGTTTTAAGGTACAATAATGTCATTTAATGTCTCATTACGTTTGTTCTTATGAATCAATATGTGTGATCTACAGTACTGCTTTCCATGGCATGAAAAAATATTAAGAAACATGTTTGATTTCTTGTGACATACATATCTATAATCTATAACTTATAATAAAATACTAACTATGGATACGCGTGACGTCTTTCTAGCATATCCACCTAAATGCCACATGTGCATTGCCATATGTCGACACGTCCTTTAATCTTGAGTTAATATAAATTTAAAAACTATTAACTCATATCAATTACATATTAACTCACATCAATTATAATAAACATTATATTAATAATAAATTGTTACTTTTAATTTATTTGATATTTTTTTCTAAGAAATTGTTATTTATGTTAAAGAATAATGATTAAGTTATTAATTTTAGTATTACCGTTGACAAATTTAAGTATTGGTTATTTTACTCATGTGTTATTTTAAGTATTGGTTCACCCGTGTAACACACGGGTCACTAACCTAGTAATGATATAAAGCTACTTGTTTTCATTTTATCTCTACGTATTATGAACCAACTTCTTTAATATCTTACAACATATATACTATCGAGCTCATAAAACTTGTTTGATCTTATAACATTACATCATCTATTTTTGTGTGAAAACCTACAGCGTGAAAAGTGGTTTGATTTGTTATGAAGCAAATTAATCTATTAAGTATAAATGAAATGATTTAAATAAAAAATATTTTAAATATTTGAATTATAAAAGTAATCTCAACCATTAATATTTATAACCAATGGTTAACATCTAATCAAATTACAAAAAAAAGATTGTTATTGGCCGGTGCTTTAGGCATAATCATTTTTCTTGATTTTTTTTCAAGTTTGCACATGTTTTTTAAACATTCATAACTTTCATATAAGACATTAATTTTTCATACATGCATACATGCATACACGCATACATGCATAAACGCATACATGCATACACGCATACATGCATACACGGATACATGCATACATGCATACGTGCATAGATACATACGTGCATACATGCATACATGCATACATACATACGTGAGTAGTTGAACAAATGAACAAAACAAGTAATGAACAACTAGAAAATGTTTGAACAACGGATTTGGTTTCGAGGGAAAAAGCCCTTGGAGTGTAAGCACCGTCGGCATAAAAACCCCGGTTGGTGAAAATTATCACCAACTAGTTTATTGATCTTATCACCAACTAGTTTATTGATCTTTTGAACAAGTAAATACAATGATTTTTGGAGTGTCGAATTGGTGAGAGCTAAGTGCTACAGTAGTAAATTGAATGTGTGTTGTGTGAGTGTAAAGTAGTAATCGGATGTCAAGTGTGCGAGCCGAGTGATGTGTCCTATGTTCACCGATGGCACTCAATATTTATAGCTAGGTAGTTACAACTAACTTCCTATAAACTTGGTCATGGACGTTGTGGTCAATATGACCGTTGGTGGACTTTGTTCATGCGGCTTCTAACATTTCTCTTCCATAAACCTCAGAATATTTAGTTATCTCGCTTCCCCCACGTTCAAATTAATATAGACCAAGTGAATTCAATCAATCGCTGGTTATACGTCGCTTCTTTTCGAGGATCCTGTATCCTTGATTGTCAGGATACAATATCCTTGAAGATACTATATCATTGAGGATACAATATCGTTTGAAAATTCCTTCCCCAACAATTGTCCCCAAAATTCTGGAATGCAAGTGGCGGGCTTCAAAGATATTTTTCTATTTTTAAATCTCAAACGACGCTTTTACTTCAGATTTGATGCGGACCGGGTCTCAAGGTACAGAGCAAATCTCCCCCATCATTCGCTATATCTACTCAAGCGATGGTCTTGATTTAATATCCCGACTTCACAGGTACTGTTCTCGTCTTCTCTCTCTCTTTCTTCTTTGTTTTTTCTGCAAAAACCCTAGCCGTAAGAATGGCAAAGAGATTGAAACCGTATCCCTCTTCTAGCTCCGACAAGACCAACCCTTCTTTCGTTCGCCAAAACCTTCTGAAGGATCCTGGGCTTGAAACCTCCTCCATCAGTGATCGTGATCTTGAAGCTCTCCGATCAAAAGGGGTTTTCCTTAATTCGGTCGTTTTTCACCCTTTCGACCCCAAACTTCGCTCTGATATGATTATTGATAAGTGGGTTTGTATTCCTTGCCTCCCGTTCAAGATTGGTTTCACCTACCCTTTTCCCGCCTTGACCACTCGATTTTTTGAAGTCATTGGCCTCAGCTTTGCCCAAACAATGCCGATGATATGGCAAACCCTCTTCACTCTTGAAACCCTGATCGAAGATCACAGACTCGATCTAAACCTGGGGGACCTTGCTTCGGTATATGAGATCCGAAGCCATGGCTCCTCACGGTACCTTCTGAAAACTAGGCCTGGTTGTGAACAACTTGTCCTTCCCTCCTCCCAAACCACCAAGCTTTGGAAGAAGGAATACATCTTTGTGTTGAGGTCTTCGATCCCGGGAGGAAGTGATCTTCCTTCACGATGGGTCACCAAATGTAGGGTATCTTTTATTCCTTTTGAGTGACTTATTTGACCATTAACATCTTGTTTATCTTTTTTGCAGCTCTGATCTTCGAAGAGCTTGCTCCTCCTTTGCCCGATAGTGGTTCTAGGATTGGTTATTTGCTTACTCTAGACAAGCTATCAAGGACCTTCAAGACAAGAACTATAGAGTCAATAGTCAGTGAAAGCCAAAGCTCCTAGTCAAACATGTCAAGTAAGGAAACTTATTTATTAAGAATAAATGTAAGAAATCATTTTAAATAGCTTCCCTGTTTATTATGTGCGCACTTTGCCGTCCAACCACTCGCTCTTTGCTCGAAGAAATTGATAGTATGCCTCTTGACAAGCCCGTAAAGAAAGAAGCCGCCACTCCTGCTGTTCCCAAACTTGCTGCTCCTACTCAGCGTGTCAAGAGCCTAGCCAGAAAAAGGAAGTGAACTGAGATCTCCATCTTCCCTGATTTGGGGACTTCCGAGACCTCAAAACTCCTCATCCAGGTATGATGGCTTTTTAAAGGTTTTAGGTCTTAGGCACAAAGATCCTGTATCCTTCTAAGGATGCTATATCCATAGATGAAAACTGCTTTCCTCTAGAGATTGTATCCTTATGTAAATTTTCAATTTATGGTTTTGTCGGGCATTGAGCACTTCCAATAGTGCCAAGATAACCTAGTCAAAGAGCTTTCCGAGCTTAAGTAGTCCTTTGCTAACTACAGGAAGATGGTTGATGCTAGGAAAGATGCTAACGAGGCTGAACTAAAGAAGTCTAGGAAGGATGATGGAGAGGCTATGGCTGCTCTAGAGGGCTTGAGAGCCGAAAAGGATGGTGTCATCCTTGGTATCTAGAAGGATGCAGCTGTGTCCATCTTTTTGGATCGGCTAAGGATGGCGAAGGAGGTTCAAGAGGCTGGCTATGACGTGAGGATTTGGGACACAACCGAGTGGGAGCAAATGGTCATCATTCTGGGAAGAGAGTTGGAGGATGCGGCTGAAGCAGCTGGAGTGTCAAAGGGTGAGCCAAGCAAGGGCAAGGATGCCAAGGAGGGAGGTCATGAAACCGACAAGGAGAAGGAGGTTCCCATGGGTGATGAAGGTAATGTTGACAAGGCCTAAGCCCATTTTTTAGTCTTGCATGTAACTGGTTAGTTGTAGCCTTCGGGCTCTTTTGAACAATTTTACTTTTCTTGCACTTAAGTCCCCTTCGTGGGCAGACAATTAACGGTTCGGGTGGAGGGATACTGAGTTTCATGACGAAGCCCAAACCGTGTTTAACTCATTTTAGGAATCTAGGTGGATGAATCCACTTTTGTTGGATGAAGCCTGGATTTATAACTGGTATTTCTGAATGGTCAACCCATTAGTAAAAAGATAACGTTTCCACTAGCTGCCATGTGTTGTGAGATTGTTTGATTTTGTGAATTGCAATTTGATTAAAAACTTATAAATTTTAAGAATCCTTAGAGGATAAATATCCATGGCCAAATTTAGGAAACGATGTCTTTAAGTAATAAAGATAGAATAGAAAATCATAGTTTGATAGCTTAACCTTGATATGTAGACGTGTCTTCAAATAAATCATCCTTAGATAGTTGCTTGATAGCATAAGCTTGTATCCTTGCTATGTTTTCAAATATATGTTTCCAACCACTCATGCCTTAATCAGTTTAGAACTAAAGCCCTTAATCAAAAGATGGCAAAAGCCTTAGTTAACCTATTATAAAGCCTAGGTCTTCATGCCCATGTTACTGAAGGATCCTTGTACCGAGACCAACCCATTCTGGTCTTGTAGTCTTTAAGGATATTGGCTTTAAAGCCCTTTAAGAATACTGGCGATAAAGCCTTTTTAAGGATACTGGCGATAAAGCCTTTTAAGGATACTAGAGATAAAGCCTTTCAAGGATACTGGTGATAAAGCCCTTTAAGGATACTAGCAATAAAGCCCTTTAAGGATACTGGCGATAAAGCCTTTAGATGGCATGTGCATGCCAAACCAGTTGCTAAACCGAAAGAGTTAGAAACCTTAAGACCCTTAACACTTGGCCAAGAAGGAAGGAGTGGTCAACCATTATTCATGCACTGGCTGCTGCACCCCAACGTATGGGTTTAGGTAACGTGCGCTCTAGGTGAGGGTATGTGCTTGAACCAAGTTTATTACCCAAAAACTTAGGAAAGTGAAAACTTCCAAACCATAGAAGGTGCGCTGGATACCTTAAAAACGTAGGAGAGATGATCAATCTCTTACTGACGACATGGCCGAAATGACTGGCGACAAGGCCACTTTTATGCATGCATATTCCTTTGTCATTGAATCTGCAAAAAACTAATCCTGGCAAGAAGTTGGTGTTTAAAATACCCATTCCAAACAATTTAGAGTAAAATAGGCTAACTCAATAAGGATAATCATAATGAAACATCAAAGTGAGACACATACTATCATCCTTATGAAAACCAGGATATAACATGTTTCAAGGATACAACATCCTTACATAAAGTATTTCTTGAGGTGTATCGCATTCGATGCTCTAGGTAGAAGTTCACCCTCCATGGTACTTAGTCTATAGGCTCCCTTTCCTGCCTCCGCATCGGTTAAGTAGGGGCCTTCCCATTTCTGTGCTAGCTTTCCATCGGATGCCTTGGTTGTATTCTAGAATACTTTTCTTAGAACCACATCTCCTATTTGGAAGCTTTGTATTCTTATATGTTTGTTATAAGAAGCTGCTATCTTTTGTTGATAAGCTGCCATCCTTATCTTGGATATGTCTCGGATTTTGTCCACTGTCTTGAGGTCTTGCATCAAGGATTCTTTTTTCAGCTCAGGATCCTTCATGCTAACTCTTGTTGTAGGAATAACTACTTCTGCAGGAATTACTGCTTCAGATCCAAAGACTAATGAACATGGAGTTTGCCCTTTTGCATTATTTGTGGTAGTTCTATCTGCCCATAGGACGAAAGGTAATTCTTCTGCCCAATTTCCTTTCTTGTCCCCAAGTCTTTTCTTAAGATTATTTATAATAATCTTGTTGCTAGACTCTACTTGCCCATTGGCTTGAGGATGTACTGGGGTGGAAGTGATCATTTTGATTCCCGAACTGGCACAAAAGTTTGTGGTCCTCTTTCCTATGAACTGAGATCCATTATCACAAATTATCTTTGCTGGAATGTCAAATCTCGTAAGGATATTCCTTTTTATAAAAGATATTACTTCCTTTTCACGAACTTGAACGAATGCCTCAGCTTTGATCCATTTGGAAAAGTAATCAGTCATGGCAAGCATGAATACTTTCCCTTCTGGAGCAACTGGTAGTTTTCCAACTATATCCATCCTCCACTTCATAAAAGGCCATGAAGAGATGATAGGATGTAGTGTTTCTGCTGGTTGGTAAAGGATGTTGTCGTGTCTCTAACATGCATCACATTTCTGAGAGTAGGATATTGCATCCTTCTTCATAGTAGGCCAAAAGTATTATGTTCTTAAGACTTTGGGGAAGAGTGCCCTGCCCCTAGTGTGATTTCCATAATCTCCTTCATGTATGTCTTTTAATACTTTTTGGATTTCAGGCTCTTCCAAGCATCTTAGATAAGGACCTGCAAGAGACTTTTTATATAATACATTGTTGATCAGGGTGTATCTGGATACCTTCATCTTAAACACTTTAGGATTTTGGTCTGGTGGGATATCTTCATTTAAGATGTAGTTCTTGATTGGAAGGATCAATGATTCTTGATTATGCTGAGGATCCAGTATCCTTGATTCTTCATTCTCATATAATGCATTGATCTTGTATCCTTCTTCAGAGATTACTGGTTTAAGAATATGGATAATTGGAATCTTTGTTCCTTCTAGTATCCTTAAGGATGAGGCTAGATTTGCGAAAAACATCAGCTTCTACGTTTTCTTCCCTAGGTACCTGTATTATCTTAAATTCTACAAACTCTTTTGATTATCTCAAGATATTGTAGCAATTTTTCACGTTTCATGGCATAAGATCTGTTAAAGTGATTAGTTATTAATAAAGAATCAACATATACTTGAAGAAAGCTGACCCTTATATCCTTAGCAAGATGCATTCCTGTTATAAGTTCTTCGTATTCTGCTTCATTGTTAATGGTCTAAAATTCAAATGTAATTGATCGGGGTATAATGTCCCCCTATGGCGATTTCAGTAGGATGCCTAACCCTATCCCCCGGACATTTGCAGATCCATCGGTGTAAAGGATCCAGTATCCTTCTTCTGCGTTTAACTGTTGTACTTCGAAGTCGGCATCCTTGACTATATCCTTAGTGAAATCAACCACAAAGTCTGCGAGTGCTTGGGACTTGATAGTTGTTCTTGGTTCGTATATTATGTCATAGGCACTTATCTTTACAACCCACTTGGCCATCCTTCCGGACATTTCTAGTTTTCTCAAAACAGACTTAATTGGATAGTTAGTCAAGACATGGATAGTATGAGTTTCAAAATAATGCC
>BJCM01268363.1:0-18171 GCA_018326385.1 Flaveria bidentis
GGCTGGTGCAACCAAAACCAAATCACTTAGTCAAATTTTGGTGCTACTTACAAAGGCTTCTGAAGCCAATTATGGAACTTCTGAAGGTTGTAGAGTTCTTCCGAAGAAAAAGTGAAAGATCAACTTCCGAAGACAAACTCTACTTCCGAAGTCAAAGAACTTGCTTTCAAAGATCAAGTCCAAGAAGGATAAATCAGAAGACTACTTCCGAATTATGAAGAAAAGAAGAAGTCCTCAAGCCTCAGAAGAAGTAGCCTCTTCCGAAGTATAAGTGGGTTCGGAAGTACTTGTTCTTCCGAAGCCATTTAACCTTCGGAAGACGCTGCTATGAACCAGTGGACATAAGTATCGTCTCTAACACTCCGTTACAGACCTCTGATACTGCATGGCGCTTTCTCAAAGAGCCATGTAGTTGACCATACTTTATTTCATTGTTCACCTTTTATGATAGTACAAGTTACCAACTTTAGTTGGTGACAAAAGGTAAGTCAGGGACATGTCTTGACTACCATATCTCAAATAATACTTTATCTAAGATACCTTAAACTATAGCTTTGTAGTATTTGCTTTAGTTATATGATCCTAGCTGGTATCAAAGTATATCCGGTTGTAGGTAGTATTATATATAGTTTCTCATTGTAACTCATAACATCATGCTTGTAAGAGTCTTGTAACATTTGAGTTGAGAAGCAATATATGCAAGTACCTTGAAAATTACTTCTTGTGTTCTTTACTACTTATTATATTATGATCAACTCTTATAGACTCTGCCTTTCATCTGAGTGTAGTTCAAGTGAGTTTGAGAGAAAAACAAAGTGTTAAGTGACATTAACCGATCCTGCATTGACTCATCCGCATTTTTCCAATCACACGATTGACTCATCCTCATTTGTTCAATCGCACGATTGACTCATCCGCATTTTTTCAATCGCACGATTGACTCATCCGCATTTGTACATTCGCACGAGTGAACTAGTCTTGTTCTAAAGTTCAAAGTTTATAGAAATGAAAGATCAATTCACTTCCTTTACTACCGGAAGGGACTCTCACATCCAAAACCTTCTGCTTCTCGAAAATGAAATTAGGAATCATAATAAACCACCAAAGCTTATAACGTTAGATGATTATCCACAATGGAAGCAGAGGTTCGAGATCTATCTAAATGGAGTTGATTCCAATCTTTGGGCATCCATTGAGACAGGTTAGACGATTCCGGTCGGTGCTGATAGAGTTAAGCTGGCTCTGGGAGGAATGAATGATAGCCAGAAGGTTAAGTACAATGCAGAAAAGAAAGTGTATGCCCTATTGACCCAGTCGATACCTAAAGATATCTTTCACCAGTTCTTTGAGATCAAGCAGGCGAAAAAGTTATGGGAAGCATTGGAAAAGAGATATGATGGGAATGTAATGTTAAAGGCTCTGAAGGCTAAGGATCTCAAAAAGGAGTTTGATAACTTTCCTTAGATAGGGAAGGATAGCTTGGATGATATTATTGACAGGTTCTACCATCTGATGAGTGAGTTGCACACTCATGGTGTAACAACGTCAATGGAAGATAAAGTATCAAGTTTTGTAGACGGTTTGCCAGATAAATAGGATTCGTTTATGTCTAATTTGAGACAGAATGATATTCTTGCAAAGCTAGACATAAATGACTTCATCTTGAAATTAAGAGAAGAGGAACTGAGAATGAAGTACAAGTCACAGAAAGGATCCTACGATCAGAATCCTTCACTATACAACTCATTCACCACTCCAACCAGTTCAGGAGCACCACTGCAAACAACTTTTGTATCCAGATCCGCGGCTCCCTCACAATCCACTGTTTCAGGACCAGAAATGTCTGGGCAATCATCGACTCAATACATAGTGCCTGAAGCCAATACTATGAAGTTGAAGACCAAGAATCTCGATTATATAACAGTGGAGGTTGCAAAGGAGCAAATGGATCTTCTAGTAGTAGTGGTACAATCGTAAGATTTTCTAGTTGATGGGAAGATTGGAATTTGTCATCTTGCAGATGAAGACTACGAGCAAGTTGACGAGAACGAGCTGGAAAGGATGGATATCATGTGGGATCTTGCAAATGCAGTTAAATGAGCGAAAAAGTTCGTTAAGAAGACTGGACAAAATTTAGTAGCCACAAAGGACACAACGTTTGGCTTTGACAAAACCAAAGTCACTTGCTTTAATTGTGGTGAAAATGGGCATTTTAAACGGGAATGTGTAAAGCCCAAGAAGACAGGAAATGGAAATCCATTTTCCATCTTCAACCGTCAAGACAAACCCATGAGTGGATCTACCTCTTCAAACAAAGAGACAAAGTCCTTGAATGCTCAATATGATGAAGGGCAAGACTAGACCTTCCGCTTTGTGTCTCCGGGTGAATCAAACATTATCTGTGTTGAGGGACTGGATGATGGTTCTGCGAGTGAAGGCGAGATCACAGTTGAGCAAGTAATGTCAGATACTGAAGAAGCTGTGAACGTGATACATCACTTGGTTGAGGAAGAGGTCAAAGCAACAAGTTCAGAATCTCCAGCAACTGAAGAGTCTAACTCTGCATTGATGGTTGATTCAACCGATTCCTCATAGGTAAGTACTAAAGACCAACTGTTTGAAAAACATGCTTGTAATGAATGTGACAAATTTAGAGAAAGAATTGATTTGAAATTTGCTAGGTTATTAGACCATAATGATAACTTGGTAAATGATTTACAACTATGCACTGAAGCTAATTGTATCTTAAAACAAAATGAGTACAGTTACAAAGAAAAAATAGAACTTTTGGGTAAACAACTAAGGGAAACCGAGGTTGTTGCTTTCAATCAAGAAAATGATATAAGTTTTTATTTAAATTCTTTCGAAGAAACAAAGAAAGAAAAAGCAGTTTTAGAAGTCGAAGTTAATTCATTAAAACAAAAACTGCATAGTTGGACCAGTTCTTCTCACATAGTTCAACACTTAGTGAAAGAACGAAATAATGGGGAAGGGTTGGGTTACAAAGTAGTTTCACCACCACATGAGATCCTTTTAAATACAAAGTGTAGACCTGTAAATAACAACCTAGTAATGGATCATATGATGTCCACTCCTTTGGTTAGTGATCCTGATTCCACGGGTAAACCGGTGAAATCTGTCACTAAACAGAAGGAGGCTACTTTAAAATCAAAAGGCAAGATGCCCATTGAGAATTTAGATGATGCATTTAAAAGGGTTAATGTAAGGTCAGGTTCACCAAAGTCTATTTCAGAACCCAAACTGACTAAACTAGTTAACCACACACGTCTTAGTCATCAAAGTCCAACCAAATGGCATGTTAAAGATGTTCAAAATGTCAAAACAATTAACTTTGTTAATAAAGGTGATACATCTAAACAAGAAGTGACTAAACCCAACCAGACTCATGTCGCACCTGTATCACACTCAACCCCACATAAATAGTTTCCTCAACATGTGAAAGGAAGATCTTGCTACAGTTGTGGAAAAAGAGGACATATTTCTTCTAACTGACCTTATCATCAGACTCCAAGAAAGAAAAATGAACTGGATGATATAAAACAAAGTTCTTATAAAAGGAGTTCTATTACTCATCCAAAGAGAACTAATGAACCTAAAGTTCAAACTCTAAGTCAGTCGCCTGTTTATCACAAACATGCCTTACACAAAACTAACTTATGGAAAGAAAAGTCAGATACATTGTCTGATAATGAGAATAATAAGAAGAATGATATGCCCTCATCCTCAAGTGGACAGTGGGTTGAATTTATGATGTGTGATTTCTCTAGGTCACCCAAGCCAATTAAGGCTTGGGTCCAAAATCTAAACTGATCATTTCTTTTGAATGTGCAGGGTGGCCGCTACAGTGCTATCACAAATACGTGGATTGTTGATAGTGGGGCGTCTAGGCACATGACCGGGAACTTGTCTCTCCACTTCAATGTCAAACAAATTAAAGGAGGACATATATCATTTGCTGGGAATAAAGGAGGATATATCACTGCTCAGGGAAAAGTGGGAAACCAGATAGTCAAGTTTGATAGGGTCAACTACATTCAACAACTATAAAACAACTTGCTTTCAGTCTCCTAGATCTGTGACAAAGGCTTCAAAGTTTTATTTACAACAAGAAGTGCTACGTTAAAGAAGGACTATGTGATTGAGGAGGATAATGTTCCCATGTCAGCTTCAAGATATAACGACTTATATGTCTTGGATCTATAAAAAACATCCACAACTGATCACATAGTTTAATGCTTCTTGTCAAAGGCAACAGAGAGGGACTCAATCTTCTAGTATAGGAGAATGGGACATATCAATCCTAGAAAGATGAAACACTTGATTCAGAATGATTAGTGAATGGTGTAAATGTTAAGAACTTTCAACTTCTAGACTTCTCCATAGCTTGCAAGAAAGGGAAACAGACCAAGAAGGATCATAAGGCAAAGAAAGTTAACTCCATAGATATGCCTCTAGAGCTTCTACATATGGATCTGTTTGGTCCCGTTAGCACTAAAAGTATTGCTGGTGATTTGTACTTCTATGTAGTAATAGATGATTACTCAAGATTCTCTTGGGTGATGTTTTTGAAAGCCAAATCAAAAAATTTTGAGTCATTCAAACATCTGGTAACTACATTAGAATCACTCTACAAGCTGAAAGTTAGACAGATTTGATTAGACAACGGCACAGAGTTCAAGAACCAGTAGATGGAGGCGTTCTGTAAAGAAAAAGGAATTGTACATCAATTTATGTCTGCCTACACAGCACAGATGAATGGAGTTGCTGAGCGAAAGAATCGGAGCTTGATAGAGACAACAAGAATGATGCTAGCTGACTCGAAACTTCCTATCCAATATTGGAATGAGGCTGTGGCAAATGCGTGTTACACGCTCAATCGAGTCTTAGTGGTAAAACATCATGGTAAAACATGTTATGAGTTGCTCCAGCGATGTAAACCTAACCTAGAGTATCTTAAACCATTTGGTGCACTATGTACGCTGCTGAAGAAAACTCAGTCTGGGAATTTCAGTGAGAAGGCAAAAGAAGGGATCTTTCTTGGATATAATATACCAAACAAGAGAGTTTATAATAACTCAGCAGGTCAGGTAGAAGTGTAGTGCAATGTTGGTGTTCAAAGATACACCACCTCCCCAACTGGGAAAGGACCCTCATTCTTCTTCAACTATGATGGATTCTTTAAGTCCTTCAATATACCTCCCTCCTTTCCGGATGATGAGTTAACGGCCAGAATGATGTACGATGTCCTAGACACACAACTGCTAGACTTGACAGCATCAACTCCACAAGGTGAATCTTCTAATCCTTTAGGGGGAGCACTTGATGTAAGCGATTCCTACTCTGAGAATGAAGAAGTGGAGACTGAACAGGTGGACCAGAGGGAACAGGTTCCTACCAATGAAAGTACACAAGCATCAAATCTTGATGCCTCTGACATTTCCAAACCTCATTCTCCAACAGCTACAGATCCTGAACCTGAGTTTAACAATCTGGATAATGAGGTGGTTGTTCCAACAACTCCCGGATCTCGGCTAAATGTTTATCATCCCTCGGACAATGTCATTGGGGATGTTAGAATGGGAGTACAGACCAGAAATCAGCTATACATAACTGATTATGCCTCAGTAATGGAAAAAGGGATACCTTCACGATGGAGCATATCAATGTTTTGTGTCTCAATTTGAGCCAAAATACGTTAGTGAAGCGTTAAATGATGAGGCATGGGTCAATGCAATGCAAGAAGAACTCCAACAGTTCAAGAAATTAGAAGTGTGGACCCTTGTGGACAAACCAAAAGGTGCTAAGGTGATTGGCACTAAATGGGGACTGAAATGCAAGAAAGATGACCAAGGGGTAATAATAAGGAATAAGGCCCGACTTGTAGTTCAAGGATTTCGAAAAGTCGAAGGCATAGATTACAATGAAGTGTTTGCACCAGTGACAAGGATGGAAGCAATACGTATATTTCTAGCTTATGAATCCTACATGAAGATCAAAGTCTATCAACTAGATGTCAAGAGTGTGTTCCTTCATGGTGAAATCTGTGAGACAATGTATGTCAGTCAACCCGAAATATTTGAGGATCCTTATCATCAGGACAGAGTTTACAAGCTGGATAAGGCTCTCTACGGGCTCCATAAAGCCCCTAGAGCATAGTATGAGAAACTCTCAACTCATCTGGTGAAAAACAGTTTTCGTAGAGGGGTTATTGATTATACACTGTTCATCAAAGAAAAAGATGGTGACATACTATTGGTACAAATTTATGTTGATGACATAATCTTCAGTTCCAAAAATGAAGAGTTATGTAAAGAATTTGAATCTGTAATGAAAGCAGAATTTGAGATGAGTTCCATGGGAGAGATGAAGTTCTTTCTCGGGTTACAGGTGGATCAGACACCAAAGGGAATATTTCTACATCAGACCAAGTATGTAGGCCATATCCTCAGTCGGTTCGATGTGGAGAATGCTTATGCAGCTGGAACTCCACTTGCCACAAACCATGACGTAGCACCAGACGAAAATGGTGATCTGGTTGATGCCACTATGTATAGAGGAATGATCGGATCTCTCATGTACCTCACAGCCTCACCATTTGATATCATGTACGTGACGTGTCTTTGCTCAAGATATCAGGCGAAACCAAAAGTCAACCATCTCATAGGAGTCAAAAGGATTTTTCGTTATCTGAAGGGTACTCCAACACTCGAGTTGTGGTATCCTCATGAATGACTTTGAGCTTACAGCGTATAGTGACTCAGATTATGGCGGTTGCAAAATGAATTACAAGTCAACATCAGCAGGATGTCAGTTCTTTGGTAGACAGTTAGTCACCTGGTAGTGTAAGAAGCAGACCTCCGTTGCTCTATCAACATGTGAAGCTGAATACATTACTGCTGCAAGTTGCTGTTCACAAATCATCTGGATTCAACAACAATTATGCGACTACAGTTTGCAATTTTCTAACACTCCTATTTTTTTGATAATTTTGCTGCTATAGTCGTAACAAAAAACCCAGTCCAATATCCTAAAACTAAACACATCGGTATTAAATATCACTTTATACGTGATTGTTTTGAAAAGCACTTAATCGATGTGGTTAAAGTTAATACGGATTTTCAACGTGCCGACCTCTACACAAAAGCATTTGATAAACTGAGGTTTTTATATCTGTTAGAGGTCAATGGCGTGAAAAAGAAATGTGAAGTGATTCCAGAAGACGAAAGTTCGTAGTCCGACTAGTATAGGTTATTTTTTTATTTTATTTTATTTTACTTATTTTTCTGTCTATTAAAAATCCAAAAACACAAAAATATTTTCGGTTTTAGAGTTTTAGGGGAGAATAGGTTAAATTAGTATTAAATTCTTGCAGTATTTAATTTCTTAAAAAACGAGAGAGGAGGACAATTTAGCTAAAAGAAATGAAATCAAATCGGTGATTCTGATTCAACGTTTATGGAAAATGATAGTACACAGGGAACAAATTGTTTGGGACTTTAAAAGTTTTTAAATGATTAAGATGCAAAATTTAAAGTATAAGTCTAAGAATTCTAAGCAAAATAAAAGGAAAAATGATAGTAAAACTAGTATGCTACTGAGGTAACATAGAGAAAGTAGACCTAAAGGCTGCTAGTTTATTATATGATGTGTTGGTAGATTCAACACAATATATGAATAGACCTCATTGGTGGTTTAAATTTCAAACTAAGTTGTTCAACTTGTTGTGGGTTCCCATCTTATCCCTGGTTAACACAATCAACGCAGTTCCAATAAGGGGTGAAGAGCAAAATAAACGCCCCAAATGTGTGCGGATGACCATAAAAATGAGCAAAGCACATGGAAAAAGCTAAATGCAATCAAGCTAATAACTTATGTTGTTGGTGCGTTATGTGCAAAAAGAAAATAAATGCTCTAACAAGAAGATAGGTTGTGTGCCTCTCTATTGTGCAGTTGTACTGACCTGAAAAAAAGCATAAACTAAATATTCTAGAATTCATTGTTGTTTGCGCCTCTCTGTTGTGCGATGGCACTGACCTGAGGCTTGGCATCGCTTTGAAAGCTCTTAGAATAGTTTCTTCTTGAAATATACCCGTAGACCGCTCAAAAATCTCCTGACGAATGTTGATTACCATATAAGCGTGGGATGCACAAATGCTCGTTGAAATAATTAAACCTTAACTCATCACCAATGTGTGTCAAAAATCTATGTATGGATTTAAAAGGAAAAGTATACTAACAATCATCGTGAGCTGCAGTTCTTGAAAGTCAAAATCATTGTGTGCATCTTATAGCTCTAGTATGATTTCCTAAAATTGCTATTGACTCTTGGTCAAAACAAGAATCTAGCATTAAAATTGTTTATTAAAACGTCCGAAATGATTCTGATGTACTTGTATGATTTCATAATAAATCGTACCAGAAATGATAAAATAGACTTGAAGTTGTGCTGTCCAGGAAGCAAAATCGGTTAGAAGTACTCTAATAGGTTTAGATCCATCTCCAATCAAAAATACAAAAATATATTTTGTTTCTTTTTATTAAAATTTCAAGTTGTTTTATTTAACTTTTAGTTATTTGTTAGGTAAAAGTCGGACTATACTTCTGGATTCAATCTGTGAATCACTCGGTAAAAGTGGTTATGTCTGAGGTGACCAATCGGGATTTTGAAATTAAAAGGATCACGTCTGAGGTGATCAAACAGTTTTTCAAGTAAAAAGGTCATGTCTGAGATGATCATCGGTCATAACGTCTTATCAATAGTTACACATGTATGTTTGAAAGTGTATGAGGTCAAACTCATAAGTATGGACCAATCGCACGATTGGACCATAAGTATGGGCCAATCGCACAACTGGACCATAAGTATGGACCAGTCGCACAACTAGACCATAAGTATGGACCAGTCGCACTATTGGATCACAAGTATGAGCCAATCGCACGATTGAACCATACGTATGAGCCAGTCGCACAACTGAACCCTAGGCGCACGAATGAAGCATGCCAATGGGCCCAGTCGCACGACTGAATGTTAACTTAGTATAAATAGCAGGGAGTCGGTCGCATATTCTCATCACCCCTCAATCGGCCTTAGTCTCCAAAAACACCGAGACTCTGCCCAAATTTTATTTGACCGATTTAGCATCTTGATTGTGATTATAACGTTTACTTTCTGCGTATACAGGTAATGTGAGACCAAAATCGACTTCAATGTCCCGTGTAAACAAGCCCTAATGACCGAAATCCTTCGGAAAAAGAAATTAGACAAACTCTTCAAAATAAACCACTTAAATGGACATAATCGTTGATTTAAAGAACATTAGGTGTTATTTTGAGCGTTTGAGAGTCTAATGAGCCAATACACAACGTTTAACATCAAGTTTTGAGCAAGAATTGGATTTAAAGTGTCGAACAGAGAGTTATACGACTACACGTGCTGATGAACTTCAATCGCACGATTGAGCTGGGCGTATGACTCAATCGCATGAATGAACCAGGCGTATGAGTTTAGTCACATGATTGACTCAACCACATGGCCTAACACATGACTAAGTTCACTCGCAAGCTCAATCGCACGACTGAACTCAGTCGCATGCTCAATCGCACGACTGAACTTAGTCGTATGGTTCAATCACACGATTGAACCAGAATGATCTCAAAACAGCTTAATTTCAATTTTCTTCTGTTTATGCACAAACCTAATGTTTATGTGTCTTGTGTTACAGAAACATGGCAGATAGGTGGACTATCAACACCAAGCATAACATCTGTGCTCACTTGGATGCCACCACTCAGAATGCTCTACCGAGTTTGTTGGGATTATTGCTTTTCTGAGGAGGTCGAAGATCTACAAAGCTATCTCTGCTCCTTGCACACCCTATCGGTCTCTACAGTAGGCCTTCTGGGAAGGTGCTTCAGTTGACAGATCTACTGAGCCTCACTGTATAAGGAGCGCCATTTTTGGCCAAGAGATTGAAGTCACTGCAGTTGATCTAAGACGGGTACTGGATCTGGGTGATGATGATGCCCACCGGACCAACTTACATCCTCTGATAGTAAGGGCTGCTTTCTATGGATGAAGTGCACTGGGGACATCAACTCAGGTGTGCTCAAGAAAGGCAACATATGTCCCCAGTTCAAGTACCTGGCCCATGTCATTCTAAAGTTCATAGCATCAAGGAGGGGAGTATTTGATGATCTATTTGACCAAATCCAAAATGCATACGTTGCACTAGTGCTGAACCATCCTTTCAGCTTCTCTAACATGATATTCTCTTACTTGATAGAGAACCTTAAGGCTAAGGATAAGGAGAGTTTTTGCATGTACCCTCGGTTCTTACAGCTTATTATTGATGAGAAGCTTCCGTCTTTGCCAAAGGAGAAAGAAGATGACATGGTACTCGAGGTGATGGATGATACCACCTTGGGTCGGATAAAGGTGAATAGGGGAAAGCAGGTGAAGCCCCCTGTCAGGAGATTGTTCGGGCACTTGGCCAATGCTGATTATGTGGCGCCTTCTCACAAGAAGTGGCGTCATGATGAGAGTGACTCAGATGTCGAGCCGATTGAGCTACCCACTGATGATACAGACGATGATGGCGACGACCATGGTGATGGTCAAGGCGGTGAGGCTCCTGGTGGATCAGAGCAGGCTCCAATCCACCCCTATTTTCAGGTAGATGAAGATGATGAGTCAGATGAGGAGCCTCTTATGAGGACAACTGGCAGTAGGGTTGTGGCCACCGAGAGAGGTAAAGCGGCGGTTGGTGGACGCCAGGCTGGGTCAAAGGGGCTGAGGATCACCCTAATCACTACTCCCACCACCAGTACCATAGCTACCACCACAACTACACCTCCTATCTCCACCCCCATAGTTACTACTACCACCACCACTCCATCCACTATTACTATCTCTCATCCCCCATCACTACCACAACCACTCCACCACAACCCACACACATTCCACCTCCCATATTCACCACATCCACTACTACCACCACCACCACTCACCAAGCTAGTCCGTCCACTCACACCCCATTCACCACTAGACCCTCCCTACCTCACATTGGGTTAGAGGAGCAGCTAGCCAACCTCAACCGTATTGTTCTAAAGCTGCTGGCTACTCATGAGCAAAGAGGTGCACAGCTCAACCAGCTGATGCAGGTGAATTTAGCTCAAGCTTAGGAGATCGGGGAACTTAGTGAGAAGAGTGACCAGTATCAGAGAGCTCTAAGCTGAGCCCACCATGCATTTACTAGTCAAAAAGAGCTGGTGTTGGCTTCGGTGAAGAGGATTGAGGAGCTTGAGAAGAAGAACAAAAGGATACTTCTATAGCTTAAAGGATCTAAGAGTGACCTCTAAAGATCAAGGACGGTGATGATGGTGATGATGACGAAGATGATGATGAAGAGGATGAAGATGACTCTGAGGAGGAGGTTGGAGAGGGTGGACCGAGTGGAAAAGAGCAAGAAGATGATGACGATCAGGAAGGTGATGTTGCTACATCAGCCTCTCCTCGAGCTCAAGAGAGGCGGACCAAATGTAGTCAATATCAAGGAGCCTCATCCTCTACTCCTCCTGCTGAAGAACCTGCGATTCAAGATAAAAGGAATGTCTAGATGTTTTGTATTTAAGACTTTTGTACTTAAATTATGTATTACCTTAATGTAATTATTGATCACTTATGTCTATTTATGTCTTAATGTTTTATAAAATGACTTATGTGTGATGTGATTAATGTCTAATTAAGCAAATAAAACTCCATAGCAGGATGAATATGATGTTGCTCCCTTTCAGCAAATAAAGTCTCAATTCACTATGATTCTTGATTTGCAAGGGATTGTCAGAAGGTCAGTGAGCTACACTCCCGAAGAAGGAGAAATTATACATGATCTGACCAACGAGCAACTTGTTGAGATGTTCAGACTGAATCTTGACGAGCTTGTCAAAGATGCTCCAGAGGTAGATGTTATTAGTGATGATGAGCTGAAATTTGTTGATAAAATAGAGATAGAGGATGTCACTTCTAAACATTATCTAGAGTACACTGATCACGAGGGAAATATGATACCCAACTTGAGAGATACTTTCGGCAGTGCTACATTTGAGAAGCTGGATGAAATGGAGAAAGAAAAGGAAAAGGATGAAAGCCAAGCCTAAGCGTCAGTTGCTGATGTTGATATTAAGAAGGCTGAATGGGCAGCGTGTTTTGCTGAAATAAGAGCCTAACGCCCGACTCCAAAGCAAAATGCCTACACAAACTCTACAAAGTAAAGAAACATCAGAAGGTGTCGGGCAAAATCATTGCATGGACCTATTTTAAAGACTTGAATGTCTACGTGGTAAAAAGAGAGAAGGGGATCGACTACTTCAGATATCCTCATGTTTTGAAAACTCTTCCTGGTTTTGAGCTCAACCGACTGGCATGCTTAGATCTACTGTATGCAAATCCAAGGAAGATGTCAGGTTGGTTTGAAGCTGCATTGAAGAAAGAATACCACACCAGGTGGGTAAACTTCAGACCTCAACAACCACAGAGGTGCATCCGTAGATCTGAAGTTGACCCTATATCTGGGAAGCCGAAAATAGTGCTGAAGTGGAGTCCTCCACGCATGATGTCAAAGATTCCCTTACGGGAAATGCCTTAGGACTTCACTCCACATTTCAAATGGTGGTATTATGACTGGAGGACAGAAGAAGCGGTCATAGTTCTGAACAGAGAGGGCAGAATGGAAACTATCAGGGTATTTGACCCAATGTGGCTTACCAACTTGTCAGCTGAAGATGTTTACACTCTATACAAGTGACCACTGATCTATGACACGCAGGATATTGTACAAGGCCTCCAATTCCAAAATGTGATACGACTCTATTTTGCGTTTGAAATACACGCAGGAGTCACAAGAGAGGAGAAGTACAAGAAGTTTGAAGAGCATATGAAGGATGTCAGATAATAGAGTAAACTAGGTCCAAGGGGGAGTTTCTTGATACATATGTCCCTAGTTTATGTACTTAACGTAAAAGTCTGTCATGGCTTACACATATGTAATGAATGGGTTAAATGAAATATAATATGGGGTTCATGTTTATAATGTTTAATATTTCATAGTATTATTGTGTGTTAAAGTATAATGAACTTACTATATAGGTTTGAGGTTTTTATGCATAGTTCTTAGTCAATAATGATTGAGAAATATACTCAAACTTAGTCATATGAGTCTTCATGCGAATGGACCATACACATGAATACATCATGCTAATGGACCAGTCACACGACTGAACTAGGAGACTGGATCAGTCACACGATTGAGACATAAGATTGACTCAATCGCACGACTGAACCATCAGTCGTGCGTATGGATCAATCGCATGATTCAGTCGCACGACTGAACCATGCTAATGATTCAGTCGTACGATTGGAAACCCATAACCTATAAATACCACATAATTTGTGGAAAAAACCCGGTCAACACTTGAGAAACACTTGATACTCTTACAAACCCTAGCCGTCTAGAACGTCCAAGGAAGCCTGTCCAACTTCATAGATCAATCCTGATTTATCTCTACTCGTTCATAGCATTTAGTTTCAATCTTATATCGATCAGGTAATTGTTCTCACTGATTGGATCGCCAATAAAATAGTTCAAATAGGATTCCGCACTATTTGATTCGGTATAAACACAGAATTTGTTAGTATCCGGTACGTACATGGTCCTGATAGTATTTTTGTCCTTTTGCATACACTTAACAGAAAAGTTAGATGAGAGTTAGTGTCTTAGACTTGATTGATACATATTTTAAACCACAGTGGTTAAACCGGACGTTTTTAAACTATTGGATGAAAAGCGTTAATAACCATCAAACCACAGGGACTAAAAGCGTAATTTACTCTAAATTTAAAATAACAAAAGAAATAATAAAAATCATGTTGGGTATGAATCGGGTAAACGGGTTGCCTAATCAGGTAAATGGGTATGTTTAATTGGGTAAACAGAACGAGTAAATGGGTGTATCATGTAATCTCATACCCGTCTCAAACCCACGAAAATTTTAAAAAATAATCCCATACTCGGACCCATACCCGCTTACCCGGCTCTATACCCATCCCAAATGTCTCGAGTTTCAGGTAGTCCCGTCGAGTTCGGGTTTGATTGTCATCCCTAAATAAAAGATGATATTGCATATTTATTTCTCTATCAGCATATGAAATATTTGTGTCATCAATCAGTCTATATTGAAACAAATTTAAAACATTATATTTGGCTCGGTTATCATCAATGTGTGGTAAAGATGATATAATAATTATCTTTTATTTGTCTCTTATGAAAGGTATGAGATTATATTTTATGTTAGTAATTAGTACATTATAATCTGGGTTAGCTTGTGTCTAGCAAATATATATTGAAATGGAGTAAATAATTATTTGGATACCATTAAACAATGAAGTATCTAATATTATACTTTACTAACCCATCGAAACAGGTCTCGTTACTCTTTTGACGCAAGGAACACAATGCAACAAGATAATAGAGTTGGTGGTACTTATTTACGAGATGAAGTACTTTAAGTTTTGCATGAAGATAATACATCATTCCTTGGTATAAGGAATTGTACTAGAATAGAATTGTTAACTACAAAAATCTTACAAAATATTTTGCTATAGATTGAAATGCATCACTGTAACACCCGGTTACTTTTTTAGACAAGAAAGAAGAATAAAGTGAAGAAAAAGAATGAAAATAAATAAAACCCAAGTCTTGGGGTAAAAAGTGTCCAAAAAGACAAAATGTTTGAAAAGTTGGTGATAAAGGTGGCATGGCCGCCTATCACCCTTTCTACACATAAAATTCTCGGATTTTTAGAGAGAGAGAGAGAGTAGCAGGAAGCAGTGAACTCTCGGTTTTGAAGAGAAACAAGAAGAAAAGTGTGAATTCAAGGTAAGAATTCATGGTTTTATGGTGTTCTTAACTGCTTATGTCTTTGGGCTGGTGCTTATGTGTGTTTGTATGTATTCGGGTATGTTTTAGTGGGTTTCTAGGCGGTTGAATTCAACTTGCAAACGAGTTTGGAAGAAGCCATACTCAAGAGCTGCAAAGGTGAGTTCTAGAACCCCTGTTTTACATGTTTTAGCTGATTTTGGGGCTGGAAATGCATGAATGTATGTTTTCATTAAACTGGGTTTCGGACCCGTATGTTTGATTGTGTGTATGTTGGTGTTATAATGTGATGTGTGACTATGTTCATGCTTGATGATGTATGATAGTGTTTCTAAGGCTTAGAAGGTAAGAACTAAGCTTTGAACATGTTAGTCAGTGATTGGGAATGGAAATCTGATGTTTAGGGCTTATATGTTTAAGATTAGAATCTGCCTAAGTATGCAGAAGCAAATGCGGATAAGTAATGGGAAGAAATGCGGATGAACAGTTAATGCGGGTGAGTATTAACTGCTAAGTAAGTCAATACGGATGAGCATTGACTAAGTATGAGAAATGCGAATGCGGATGAGCATTGACTAAGTATGGGAAATGCGGATGAAAGTCAATGTGGATGAGCATTGACTAAGTATATGAAACGCGGATGGAAATGTGGATGAGCAAGTCTAAGTATGGTAAATGCGGATGATAAATGCAGATGACAAATGCGGATGAACTATAGCAAATGCGGATGAACTATAACAAATGCGAATGAACTATAGCAAATGTGGACGAATAAAAAGGCAAATGCGGATGAATACTTAGATGTTTTCTGACTTTCTGGGGAAAAATATGAAATGTAGGCCTTGACTTGGGAGGTTCCCGGGGCTGTGTAAGTTGACTTTTAAGGTCATAGATGATGTGATGGGCATGATGTATGATGATTGTAAGACTATGCATAATGTGTGTTATGTATGTATGATGCCCTGTATGATGATGTTGACTATTATGTTGATGTTCCTTATTATTATGTATGATTATTTTCCCTTGGATTGATGTTGAATGTTAATGAATGAAATGAAAGTATTATGTAACGTAAAGTGAAAGATAATGAAAAGAGGAATGAAATTAAGAATGCGTGCATTAATGAATGAACAAATGTAAGAAAGTCTTGCAAGCAAATGTATGGAGGTATACACTCAATGCGGAGTGTTAGCTCAACCGTGTGCGGGTTAGCTACCTCATGAGGATACACACTAGGGCTTAATCCGTGTGATTAAGCAAATGTATGGAGGTTCACACCCAATGATGGGTTGTCAGCTCAACTGTGTGAAGGTTATATACCCCATGAGGATGCACATAGGGGTTCAGTCTTTGTGATTGACCAGACGTATGGGGTCCTTATCGCTTAACCCTAGATGAATTGCTTGGTGCTCTAGAAGGGGGGTTAAGCACGTGACATGTCACACCCCGGTTTCAGGACACCCCGGGAGTGCGACCGATTGGTACGCGTTAATGTTCACTTTTTATTTGTTGGTCTTAAAAGACATTTACGCAGCGGAAAAACATTTCACAATTCATTTCATAAAATAAAATAACTTTAGTGATTTACAAAAACAAATTTTCATATATTCTTTGGGGATTAAATACCCAAAATTTTACATAACATTGTTCAAAGCAATGTTTACAAAATTTTCTGTCTACTGACAGATATTCAAAACTTGCCACAAGGTCTATGCCTAGGAAACTTAGTCCTTCCAGCATTATTCTTGCTAATATGCTCATCATAGGGTTTCCATGCCTAGGATTCATAGTCCATCCAACACTAACACCTGACTAAACATATTTAATCATGTCTACCTGAAAAGTTTTGAAAATAATACATCAGCGAAAAGCTGGTGAATACATTTAATATGACACAAAAATTTCGGCATGAATAACGATAAACAGTTAATCATAAATTAACAGTAAACCACACATTTAGCAGTCTATTTCAACTGGAAGTCCCCCTCCATATATACTGGTATTGGTGCTCAGGCAGTCTTACCATGGGACTCTCCGGATCTACACTGAGTCTGAACCAGCCCTAGTATGGGATTTTCACCTATCCCCAGGATATAATTTAATCAAACATACATATACTTCTGGTCTAAATGTTTTAGCAGAATACCTCTATGCATTAACATAGTTAACGTACTAATGCCATTTTCGTAAAATAAAATCACTTGAATGTTTTGAGAGTATTAAACGTATTCACTTTGTATGTTGAACAGAGCCTCTAAACTTGATAAGCTTTTATTTTTGAACCTTGAAGTAACTTAAGGATTAAGTTACGAGCCTCTAACACCTTGATTAAATCAGAACTTCTATACTTGTTGTCTAGAGCATATACACCGGTTTCCTAATCTCGGGTTATGTTGTGCTGTTTAAGAGGTAGTAGAGAGTTTCGTATCAGGAAGACAATCAAAGGTTATGAAATGAAATGAAGCAGAGGCATCTATTTATATATGGGCATTTCTTACTCATTAAGTATTTCTTACTTATTAAGTTTTATCCAAAGTCCAAAACTTAGCAATTAAGTTTTATATTTTATTTAAAACTTAGCCATTAAGTTTTATATTTTATCCAAGACTTAGCTATTAAGGTTTATCCAAAAACTTAGCTCTTAAGCTTTATCCAAAACTTAGCCGTTAAGTTTTCTTCTAATTTTATCTAAAACCTAGACATTAAGTTTTATCCAATACTTAATTGTTAAGTTTTATCTGTAGCTTAATTATTAAGTTATATCCGAAAGCTTAGACACTAAGTTTTATCTAAAACTTAGTCATGGAGTCACGCTTGAAACATAACCATAGTTATTTGAAAAGAAAGAAAGTAATAATAATAAAAAAAAATAATACGAAAATTTCGCAGGTGTCACATCCTCCCTACCTTTATTTAAATCTCGTCCTCGAGATTTATTGGAATAAGTGTGGATATTTCTTTTTCATTTCCGACTCTAGTTCCCACGTATATTCAGGACCTCGTGTCACACCCCCGCTAAAGCGGAAACACGGGAATGTAACGAGACGGGATCGTCATAACACATGGTATACATTAGAGAAGCAATATAAGTATGATGACAAGCGTGTCATGACGTCACCCGAACACAAATGGAGACTTGTGTCGTGTTAGTCAATATTCACGACAACATAGCCATAAGCATAACACAAAGATGATCACATAATCAAGTAGTAAGACA